>VUQR01010432.1:0-10015 GCA_015108515.1 Hemichromis elongatus | reverse complement strand
GAGCGAGAGGGAGGGAGCGAGAGAGAGAGAGAGATCTGCATATCCTATAGCACACTGTATTTGGATAACTAAATTTCATTTTCCCTGTAATTTGAAGAGGCGCCCAATTAATAAAAGAAACAAACATGCGAGAAGAAAGACACATGTGACTAAACTACCACTTATATCATTAGATTTCATTTCCCGGCCTCACTTTTACAACAAATAAATCTCCGCCGCTTTACGGACCGATAGTTACTCTGCTGCCTACTCTAAACGCTCAGTGCCGGGCTGCGTTCACAGGCGTAACGTGGAGGTCGTAATGAGCGCACAACGCTGAACCTGTTGAAACAGAGTGAGGGGTTAGCGGGGGCCAAACAAACAAGAGGCAGATGCAGAATGTTGTTACTGATTAATTCCAATGACAGTCCAGCACACGCGGGACTTATTTGCGTCGACGTACCGACATTTTTTTCGTTATTAAATAATAATAGTAACATGGAATCAAACACACCAGGGTTGCCCGTTGTGCGCTCGTTCTGGCAGAGAAAATGTGGCCCTGCGCCCTCGGCTATGACAGCATCGCATTAACTCATTAACTGCCTGCGTGTGACTTTAAAGAGCATGCGGTCTGTCGTGATGAGTGCTGGCAATTTTATACAGCCCGTCTGGGGAGCGCGTGCCTAAAGGCGCACTGGGGGAGCAGATGGATTTTCAGGGATTTGAGAAAGCAGGTATCTCAGACGTAGGTAACGGTAATCAGAGTCGCTGACGTTTATCACAAAACGGCCGTGTGGGGACTTAAAGGCAGAGTTAATTTAGTAGAAGCACAGACGATAACGTGTCACACATGTAAAACCAGCCTGGCAGAACCGCGAATGACGGGCTACAGTTCACTTCATAATTCCCGGTAATTTATAGGCGACAGCTCGCGTGTTGCTCTCCGTGTTATTGCAGGTGTAGCCTGCCTACCGGTGGGTCATTAGTATCGCGGTCGATCAAATCCCAAGAACCTCCTGGTCCGCTGTAAGCTGATCAACATTCCTCCTTTAGGCTATTTACTGTACCATCCTCTGGGGGGAACAGCACAGCACGGCATGGCCCAGCTTGGCCCGGGCCGGGCCCGGAACCGCGCCGCCTTCATCCAGTAATTCATCTCAAACAAAGACCGTTCAAACACGAATTCAAAGCCGCGGATAATTAAAATTAATAGGCATTAACCCCCCCAACCCTGTGCGCGTGCGCGTGCCAGCGCGTTACGCCCACGGAGCACACCTGCAGCCAATGCTAATTAACAGTATCAGTGAACACAATGGGACACGGAGAGAGAGGGAGGGGGGAAATTACTCGAAACAGTTAATGGATTTAAACACAAAGGGGAAAATGGCTTAGAAACTGGGCTAAAATTAATGAAGTCTGATGAAAGTAAGTGACGAGCAAGGGCAAGGATACAGAGGAGTCGTGCAGTGGAGAGAGTATCGAGATTTTTCCATTTGTTTCCACTCAAAAAACCTAAAACACTTAAAGGTTTATCTGACTCCTTCTCTTCGGTGATATTTTAGAGAATAAATTGGTTGTATATAAATAAATAATCTTAGGTTATGTGTCTTTCCTCCCTTTCCAAAAAAAAACAAAAAAAAAAAGAGTTAAGCTTCTAAATGGGATCTTGTAGTGAACCTTAATATTTTGGGTGTATTTCGTTCCAGTCTTATTAAAAGCTCTAAAACTTGCTATTTGAACATCGACACAAGCGCTTCAAATCTGTTGTTCCAATGTGTTAAATTAAAATACTTGAGTTTGGTGCTAAACGTTTGAGAAAGTAGGGCACCGAATGTAGAGAGGCTGACACAAACACAGCAGGCCTTCATCAATTGATCCAACAAACTGTCTGAAACGCAAAATACTGAAACTCTTTGGTTTGTTAAAAGAGGGGGAAAACAAGCTGCGGGATTTTGCTGCCAGCGTTTCTGTTTACACGGGGACAGTAGAGTCCATGTTCACGCGTTTTATTTGAGAGGGGGACAGTTTTAACGCATTCCTATGAAATAAAGGAACTCCACCATCCAGCCAGTAATCTAGGTAGATTATCTCTGCAGTTACAAGTGGGAGAGGCTGGACTGCGTTAAAGACAGAATGAAAGAAAGCAAGACTAACAACAGGCAACACACTCACTTGCTGTCAGATGGGATTCAAGCGGGGAGCTCTCCTCGGTCCTTTAGTTGTTGCACTTGGATCAGTCTGCTGATTGTGTCTGCAAAAAACCCCGTCTGTCTGTTCCAAGCCCGGGGGCTCTAGGCTCTAGGTTCCCTGCGGCGGACACCCTGGAGAAAATGTCAGCCTCCGACTGTTTCCTCGCTTCATTTTTTGGCACCCCTGCTGTCGGGCGCAAGTAGAGATGCTTACCTTATCCAGAGGGGAAACCCCCACCTGGCTTTCAGTGGGGACAGGCCTCCCTCTTGTGGCGAATACCGTGTAATACTCAGTCAGACTAAAAACCTGTAGCTTTTTTTTTTTTTTAATCTGCCACATGCAGTACATAAACATAAGTACATAAACGCAACTCACAGGTGGCGCTATAGTGCTAAACCTCTTCCTAGTGGTTGCTCTGCATTACCTCAGAGCAAGATAACGTGAAAATTTCACTATTTATTTTTCATTTACTACTTTTCCCATTTATTTTTTCACTATAGCTACACAACGAAACTCACCAGAATGTAATGAAATCTTCTGCTGGTACTTAATAACAGATAAAGCCAATTTGTTAATGCTGATTGGTTTATGAAGTCTTATTGATTAATCCTCAAGGTGAACATTTTCACTGTTAGTTTTTGAAAGCAGACATCACGAGCACACAGGGGAACTCTTAGCTCATACTATAAGTTGTCAGTCACAAGTTAGGCCCTACAAAGCTTTATTATTCTGTTGGATACACAAGACGACCATAATTTATTAAAAAAAAAAAAAAAATCATCACACATCACATTGTATTTATTAACACTTAAAATTTATATTACAGGGACCTGAGGAGTTCACCCCTGCTGGCCTATAGAAAAAAACATAGGCGTAAAAAACTTGTGGCTTTTTTAAAATGCGGTACTTATGAGCTATCACTGACCTTTTAATATCTGTAGAACCCACAAACTGTATTTTAAAGATGCACAAACTCACTGTGATGTCGCCCACTCACCTGTGCGCTGTTATTTTGAAGCCCTCAGTTTGGCATTTTGGCTCTGCAATTGTTTTTGTTTGTTTGTTTGTTTGTTTGTTTTTAAACAAGATGTTGAAAGACATGATCATATTTGGACAAGAACAATGCTATCAGCTAACACTAGTTCTATCTAGCCAGAGTGGTTAACAACTGATATGTATTTTATTGTGACAATAAATGGGATGCTAATTTTCTGAGCAAAAACAGGATATAAATGTTTAGAGTGTGTTTAAATTGTGTCAGTATCTTTAAGGCTACAGTCACAAATTGGTTGGGGAGTACAGCACGATTAAAATTATCGCAACCGTGTGTACTTGAAGTTGGGGATATAGCTGCCTTTGAAATGGTTGTTTCTAAGATGGGATTCTACGGTGGCCCTGAGAGGTTTGATGCAAGACAACCTAAGAAAACACCAGCCAATAGAAAAATGCTACAAAACCACACAAAACACAGCTGAAGTTGAATCAAACACAATATGTCTGTGAAGATTCTCAGGGAAACACAATGGAAATAGAAAAAAAAACTAAATCACACAGAAACACAAAGAAGTGCTTTCGGGCAGACAATAATGTGACCGACCAGAAACCAAAGCATGTGGGTTGCACTCAGCGCACTTAAAACAAGCAGAGGATTCATCTGAATTATGAGCAAAAAAGAATCCACCTCTGCAACCACTCGCAGTCAGTTTCTGTCTTCAAATGGACTTTCATGCTTCAAGATGGACATAAAATGAGGATAAAGCACATTCACTCTTGATTGAATGAGCTCAAGTTGCCAATTAGATGCAATATGTTTGTGTTAATGGAGCAACTCTGTTATAAGCAAAAACCGCAAATCTATTGGCATCTACATACTCAATAACCTCGTAGACATGATTCAGTAATACAAATAGTGACATAGTTGCTGCAAGATGTCAATTTAAATGCAAAATGAAATAACAATTTAGCAATATAACCAGAATACACAATACAGCCAGCTGACAAACAGTTAAGATGAGTCCCTTATTGCTAAAAGATGCATCAACGCAGACAACTGCCATCAATATTGCGGCATCTATTTATAACTGGTTGCCAAATATAAGACTATCCAATGCAAACACAGTACAATCACCATTTTTCCTATTTGCAAGGATGTTGATGTCTTGTTTTTACTCGGAAATAATTTAAAACAGTGCCGAGCAAGATAACATAGCACCCGAGTTTCACTCGAAGCCTTAATACAGTTTAAACAGGCGAGTTAAATTAAAACATGCTACTCCTGAAGCTAGCGTCAAGCCTTTTAACGTCAGTTTTTTAGCCCAAAAGGTTGTTGCTTGGTTGAGTTTTCAGTCTCTCAGGAAGTGTTGGCTCACATTTGTCTATATAACCTTTAAATACTTAAATTATTAAGCGTAATTAGCTCACATGGAAGTGAATGGAGCAGAACATTAAACAGATTATGCCCCTTATCTAGGCTTGCAGCAATCTCAACTGCTGTTAAACAATAATGTGGAGCAATTAGGGTCAAAAATAAAAAAAAATAAACAACTCGAGCCCTTTTTAGAACACCCCCAATTATAACGGCAGCCTCTTGGGGAACCCCGTGTGTTTACTTTCCTTCTGCCAGCTTAACTGAAGTCAAGACGGTGGCTTGGTGTCGTGGTATATAGCTCGTCACACACTCACTTGCCCAGGGCTCAGCTGTCACATCAAGACCCGAAGACCTAAGTGGGAACGGAAGTGATATTAATGGGTTTAATACCATCATGTCCTTGTCCACTGTGTGTGCATGCGTGCAGGCCCTCTCTCTCTCCCCATGTGACACATAGTGCTTGGGGTGTGAATATCAACATGTCAACATTAAGGAAAGAGAGCTATCAATAGCTCTTCTATCGGTATTATTGTCCCATCCATCATTTTGACATTACGCCGCTGAAGGTGGCCTCTTCCGAGCTCACACCGATGACTCAACCACAGAGTGATTTTAAATGAGGATACCTTGAGGTCGCAGTTTGGAACCAGCAGTAACCCAATCTGCACTGCTGAAGACTCAAAGGATGTGTGCTCTGTGGGGGGATGCTATTGACTTGATGTGGGATTTCTTAGGGGTTAGCTGCTTACATTTGACAGCAGTGATGGTCAGGAATGATGGTGGGAAATTGGCTTTCCCACTTGGTATGTAGTGCATGCGTGATTAACCCACAGAGAGAAGCTATGACTTGGAAGTCATACATGTATGCATGTCTGTGCATTAAGGAGGTGGTTCAGGTGCCTCTCTGGTGGTATTTAGACCCTTCATTTGTGTGGAATCCAGCATCATTATCCCAAAGTGTTGCCAGCTGGAAGTGCTTGGGAGTTCCCATTTGAACTCTATGTGTGTTCTGAAGATGTAGAGCGACTGAAAGAGTCAAAACTCTCTAATGAAAGCTCATGTTCTGGTTTTCATTCCACCCTGATATTCATGAGCAGCAGAATCTGGCACTGTCTTGCTGATTAGCTAATAAATTGTACAGCTACAACAATGCCACCCAAGGCTACAGAGATGCTTTCTCAATTATTTGTAATCCAGTGAGCTGGAAGTGGATGATGGTAAGGGTTGAAGTCAGGCATATGATAGTAAATAATGGGCTAATAAATTTGCAATCAATTCCAGGAAACCTTTAAGTGTTCTAGTATTTTCTCCATTGCAAGTTGTTCAATATATGTTTATAAAAAGGAAAGAATTGTTGCAATTTTTGCATAACATAAAGACACTAAAGCAGGATGATTGAAAATCTATTGTTTTATGTCCTGTGTCTACCCACAGTTATCAGGGAACCGAAGTTCCCTTGGCTTGTGACTGATAATGTAGCCTATGATGCTATCCATGCTAGTTAGTCACTGTTGAAAAATCAGTCCTGTTTTAAATTTGAAGTCCCCCCTGCAGAGCTTTTTGAAGTTCAACTGGCCAAATTATCACATTCTTTTGTTATAACAAAAGTGTTGTTTGTTGTTTTGTTGTTTTGGAGCTGTCGTTCTTTTCTTTTAAGAAAATTTCTCAGCAAATTTGGGGCTTTCATAAAATCCAGTACAAAGCTGAACGTGTGAATCGCCTCTAAAGGCCTCACATTCAATTTATTTGTTCTTTAACGACACACCTTGTTTGTGTTAGCTAGCAAAAATTAGCATGCTAAACTGCTGTTAGATAGGAACCACAATTAACATCGTAACCAGCTCCTTAGAGTCAAGTGAATCAATCCAAATTTCGACAGTACCAATGTTGGTATTGGTATCACATCGATATCAGTGCGATAGGATATACTGGGCCGGGTTTTACTTGGCATGGGATCATATCAAAATTTGCAACATTGCACACTACTAGACCTCATAAATATTTTTTTCAGTTTTAATTAGCTACTTTCAGTTGATATGCTATATTACAGAGTTTTCCATGCAAACCAGTCTGAATGACAACTTACTGAAATATTAAACTGAGAATAGGGTATTTTATGTATTTGTTCATCCTTAACCATAGAGTAAGTAATCTGATTATTACAACCCCATGTAATCCATTGCAAATATGGTCAAGTTAACAACCCCTAAAAATAAACACTTCAATACAACTATGTGAACATGACAGTAATGCAGACCTCAAGGTTGTAAAACAGTAAAAGGTCAGCTTCTTAACTGCTTATCACAGATAACCACAGTGTGGTCATACAGCTTTACAAGCTTATTATACTGTGCACATTTAATGGAAGACATGGCTCCTCATTTCCCCACTAGATGACAGTGTTGGTCTAGCTTCTCTGAAGCTGAAGTAGGTGACTGCTGACCAAGGCCAAATCCATACTGTTAAAAACAGTCGAGATTACCAGCAGGTCTGCACAGAAAAGCTCCCAGACTGATCCCAGGTGTGCTGTAGCTGCTGGGATAAAAAGCTTCTACCCAAGGATTTCAGGCCCACCTGTAGCTCTCGGTCATCAATTTACCACCCTGCAGGTATAAATCCTGAAAAAATCTGTTTGTGATGTAAATGGGAGCTTATATTTTAATCAGACCCTAAAATGTGTGCTTTTTGACTGGCTTTAGACCAGCAGATGCTGTATATTCATATTTTCTAAATCAATCATCTTACATTAAATCCTTATTCAGTATGTCGTTGATTTTTCCTGCACAACTCAAGTCTCGAGTGTCTGTGGAGAAAAGGTATTCTTTGTCAGTCTCAGCGGTCAGCTTTCTGCAGTCATTTCCGTTCACAAAAGGGGTATTTACCTTCAATATGGTTTGCATAAGCCTTAAGGAGGCTCAGGGTGGGTCAGTAATTACAATGCAATTTAAAACCAGCCCTCCCATTACTAAAACGATGTTTCTTCTCACCAGTTGAGAAATATTAAAGTGAATAATTGGTGGTATGAACTGCGCATTTTACGAGGAAATCTTTAAAATATGGAGACAAATTTTTGTTTTAAATCATCTTAATGTTTTGTTGTTTTGCAAAAATATTGCAAACAGTAAGATGTTGTTTCATTTCACTCAGGGAGACACTCATTTCTCTCAAGTGAAACATACTACACAATTGTCCAGCCAATTACTAGAGTATTACATTGTCCTGTTCATTCAGTGTAACTCGAACCATTCCTAAATGCGACTAAATGCTCTCTGATTCAAACAAGTTCGTAGCGGTGTTCCCATGGGGTCAGCCCTTGTGCACTTTGTGCTGAAAAGCATCCTATTTGGCTCTCCCTTTACATTCAGATCCTATTGAAAAGTGCATGCAGACAGACTCACAGACTTGCACACACACATGCACACACACAGCGACCCTCTTTGAGTCTAAACCACTATTGCCATATATGTCCATTCCCTAATTGGTGGTTCTTCTTTCAAAGGACTGATTATGTGTGTATGTGTTTAGTGGCGTCCTCTCTTTGCAAGGCGTCTCGATTCAGTCCATCTCCAACGCCAGAGGGGACAAAAGAGGCACCCGTTCCTCCTCTCAGGGCAAGGGGCCATTGACACCAATAAATCCCCCCTTCCACTTCCTCCCTGGTGTGTTGGGGTTATGTCAGGAATGTCCCAGGTCCTATTGTCCCCTCGTACTCTGTTTTTGGTAACCCATCACCAGGCATTCTCTGCTGTTCACAGTACCACCTCCCTCCCCCTGACAGACCAACAACACACATGCATGTCCACACCCTTCGGGCTTCTGTGTCCCTTGGTCCCTAACTCTGAATAGACCACCTCAGCTGAATACGACAGACAGACAGACAGGCGTCAGGACATCAGATTCAGTGGCCCGAGTCTTGCATAGTTGCCCAGTGGGGGAAAAAAGAAGAGCCAGTTATTTATTTTCACCTGTTTGGTGGCCTCAAGCTCTTTGTCTAATAGAAGGACAAAGATAAAACAATGGCCTAAGTGTTTTAAAATCCACAGTTAACACCTACTCTGTACACAACCCCCCTCCGTCATTGTATGCTAACTGTTAAGGACTCATTAATTTTGATATTAATAGATCATATCTGGATAGACAAATTTATCTGCTCAGACACTTCTTTTCCACTGATGCTCAGTAGATGGTTTAATTGCTCACTGGAGAGGGCTGCATATACCTGTTAGTTTCCAGTCAATAAGTAACTTGAAAGCAAAGTACAATAATTTTTTTCAACTTTCAGGAAACTAAGTAGACACAGAAACAACATTAAAAGATACACATACACATCTGAACTTGGAGCCATTTACCGTGTTCAGAGCATTAAAAAGCCTTTTTGGAACTGCTTATGTGTTAACTGTTATTAAGGAATGAATCTTGTGGTTGTGTTTTAACATAATACATAACACCAGCAATCCCAGTAATAACACCGGAGTTGTCTTATTAAATAAAATACCGCACACGGCGGGGTGGCTCCAGTACAGTGGGCTCACTGCAAAAAGGTGAAAGGCTGTTTGTTTTTTCTGAGTTAGCCCTGTGATGAACCATTCAGGGGGCGCCCCGCCTGTCGTCCAGTGTCCGGGTGGTTGAGAAAATGAATGAACTGATGCCTTACTGTATGATTACCCCCGGTCTCCTCTTGTTATAACTCTTGTTGCAACTTGTTTACCTATAAAATTTCATGAATGTGCCCATTCATTATTATTGATGGCTTATCCATCTCTTGACCAGGAAGGAGTCGTCGCAAATCCATCCTTGGGCTTGTCTGCAGAATTTGCTTGTCCAGGTAAACTTCATCCACTCTCTGCCTCACAAACTTGCTCACACGGTGCTTTGGACACACTCATTAATCTTTCCCATTCCCGCAAAACCACGCACGATCCTTCAAAACACCACGAGGCCGTTCATTCCAAGAACCTCGTGCATTCGTTCAGCCTGTCACAGTACGCTCCCCTCTGATGTTTGTTTTTTCCTTTTTTTTTCATTCATTCCAATCACATAGGAGGTAATATCGCATTTTCATACCACTGCTTAATTGTGTCACCTGCCTGCAGTCGAGCTTGCACCACTGCCAAACCCCAAATACCAGAGGTTTGATTTGTTGTTTGGTGGTGGTGGCGGCGGCAGCGGTGGTGTAGGGGGGTGTTGTATGTTTTCTGTGTGAGTCTAAGACTATGTGTGTGTGTGTGTCTGTTTAGGAGTTCGAAGGAGTTGGTAGGTTGTACACATGTTACGAAGTGAGGCGCCATTGCAGCCTAAAAAACTATTAGGCTCTGTAAATACACACTGTGGCGAAAGTAAACATTCTCAGCATGCCATCTAGGCGCACAGAGGGGTACTGGGAGACAGCCGCCGGACAGGCTGTGAGGGGGAGGTGTGTGTGTGTGTGTGTGTGTGGGCGGGTGTGTGTGTGTGTGTGTGCGTGTGTGTGAGCGTGTG
>VUQR01010428.1:0-10727 GCA_015108515.1 Hemichromis elongatus | reverse complement strand
AAAGCCAATCACAAGAACATGCCAACTTCACACAGAAAGCCCCAAGACAAGCAGCAGGATTACCCCAGAAATCTTTTGCTATAAAAACCACCACTCCACTATGTTTAGTGACAAATCATTAATTAGTAGAGACATTTTAGCCTTTCATAGACCACAAGTGCCAAAACCAACATGAAGAGGTGCTGTGAGAAAAGAAGAGTGCTGTTTTTCAGCACATAGTGTCACTAACAGTGACATTACGGTGCGATGCCTCTGTGTGAGCAAACAAAGAAATGAACGGTAAAACCAAACATGTGACATTAAATTTGCAAATATTTTCTAAATGAATCTTTCATCGCTAATTTTGCTCACGAAGAGCAATTCCCTGCGGTGGGAATGCCCCTGTAAAATTTTAATGAAGAACTCTTATGGAAGGTATTCATGGACTATTTCTTTTCACTGCTACTTTGACTTGATTTATGAATCTGACTATTTTTTCTGCTTCAGCTGTCATATCTCACCGCCTTGCTTTGCACAGGGTCACACATTCTCAGACATGATCCCAGTGTTTGCCTCGTCCCCTTCCTCCACCACACACAGACATCACAGATAAAAGCTATACAACTCTTATTTTGTCTCCGTGTTTCCTTACTTCCTCTCATTCGGCCTCCCTCTCTTCCTCTCTGCAGTCGAGCTCCACTTGTCCACCAATTATCTTTAGCTCGTTCAGATAAGAGCTGCTCCATATTCAACAGACACAAGAGGAGGGAACCAGAGGAGAGACTTTGAATGTTAAACGCCTTCACAGCCACCAGACAACCTGCAGCCACAGAGCGAGACACAATACCACTGCACACAAATAAACAACCACAGCAAGTGTTGCTGGAGGCTGAAATGTTCATTACACCCCATAATATGAAAGACCTGTACAGAATAAATATCACGCTGATGGTGTTGCTGTTCTTCGAAGGCAGGCTAAAAGGTTGTCCTGAGGCTGTTACTAAAGGAAAGATCATTAAAATAAAGGGCTCATCAGAAGGAGAGGGCTGTTCAGTTCATTGTAGTTTAGCAGTTTAATGGAATATATTCTAGTCATATGGTGAAGATGTTTACGGATCTTTAGCGTTAATTTCAGATTATTTACATCGCAGTGAGGATTTACAGATCTTTACTCTGGAGGGACTTTTTTAAAAATATAAATGAACAGCTGTTGCACAGACAGATGAGGTTGTTTCCAGTTCTTCATCAGTCACGACGTTGAAAAGTGTGGTGTTGATTCAAAGGGTCGCATTTTCATTTGGAAGCCAAGGCCTCGGATTCCACGGCATTCAGTACAGTGAAACATGACATTCTCGGGAAAGAAAAAATACCTGTTCCATAGAAGAATCACCATGAGGGTTAAACCGTTTATAAGATGAAGAACATATGGAAATAAAATCAGAGCACTTCTGAAACATCATTCTTTGAAAGGATGAAACTACTTGTAACTACATGACAAGACAGCAGTAGGAAGAAGGCTTGAAATGACTTTCAAGTCAACAAACTCGACACAACCGTGAAACACAGAAGCAAGGGGATGGGTGCTTTATAATGGCACCCAGTCACTCAAGCTTTTGGATGACGTGACAGAAGAAAAAAAGCAGTACATAGAATTCCTAAGAGCTTAGAGATCCAGGAGTTTATCTAAGGTGAAGAAACAGATTATTTTAAAATGACGTAAACATATCGTCCTGTAAAAGACTTAAAAATAGAAATATCCTGAACTTTCAAGAAATATGTCAAATCAAATTAGAACTATTTTCATTTTCTCAGACTTGATGGGAACCGCAGCAGCTCCTCCCTGTTTGGCACCCCAGGAGGTCACACAGTCATTGCTTAGTTTCACTGATGTATGCTGATGTTTATTGATAAAAGAGAAGAATCTGCTGGATAGATTCAGCCAAAAATTACCACGTAGAGTGGACAGCTCTTCATATTACAAACGGACACTGACCCAAAAACAGGAATAAGATCAAGACGGATTGTACTGTTATATACAGAACTGACAGCGACAAGAAGATCTACTTTACTCTGAGTTTGTATATAATTCAAGCGACAAGTTGCTTTCCTATACATTTCTTATGGCAGCCGGAGGGCTTCCCCCTGCTGGCTGTTAAAAAAACATCTTGCTTGAACAAAACTCACCTGGAGCTTAAACATAGAGTTAGCTTCACAAAGTGGTCAGACAGTTGAGAACTGAGCAGAGAAGTTGCTTGCACTGGCTGCGCATGAAACCTAATTAAGCCATGAAGTGCGAGTTAACACATTAATAAAAGATAACTTGCACAGCACCTGCCAGCTTTAAAGGCTAATCCTGTCAGCATAGTCACAGCATAGTCATAGCATAGTCATCCTTGTGCTTGAGAGTCTAACTGGTCGCTCCATTTCAGCACACAGAAGCTTCACCTGACTCATTTCTACAACTGTCAGAACAGTTAAACTCTAAAATGAAGATAATGTAGAATTTCTCTGATTAGGTCTTGGCTCAGTGGAAAGTGTTCATCAGCCTAAAGCAAAAAACGAGCCTTTGCAGTATGACAGACACACACAGAGCGATGCAAACGGAAGTGACCGTGAAGATGTCGAGTCCTGACACAGACTCTGAATATCTTTCCGCTGCTCTGCACGGGTGGAAAATCTCTGTGTGTTTGTGTGTATGTAGAGGAGACTCAGAGGACAGTGGCCATCAGATCGCTGGGGGGCAGGTGATTGGCTTGGCTTTCTGCCAGTCAAGCCAATCAGAGAACTTCATTTCCCTGCAGCGATAAAACATTTTACATTGGAGCAGAGTCGACCTTTAAAGCGTCACAACACACCTGGAAAAGTATAATTACATAGTATAATTAATGGAGATTGTGTTGCTGCAGAGACTCTCTGTTTACACTGTAGATTGGGTTCTGATGATAGATGTAATTACATTTATTAATTGCTTTTTGTTGTCTAGTCTCTCTCTTTGTTCCTGTCAGTCGTGTTGTCAAAGTCACCTGAATGGCACGGCTCTTGTTTAATCCTCCTTCAGTGTAAAAATATCACCTTCTGGCCCCACAGAGAAATGAGATGGATAAAAGGGATTTTATCACCTCAGAATTCCATCTTTGTACCCTGCCTTCCTCTTAAACAGATAATAATGGAGGATTACTGCATTATATGATTTTATACATCTGTGACAACAACAAAACCCCTAGAAATGAAGAATGTTGAAATTATCAAAATTAAGTTAACAGTGGGGGATCTGGGAAAGCTGACGGTGGTTTGGGATGTGGAACAATTAACGAGCCATCTTAGCTGTCAGATTAAATAAAATAGTCAAGACTTCTGGTCGAATGTGGTTCTTCGATGTTTGTGTGTTCTCCAGCTTCCCCTGGGGGCAAAGACATACCTGAGGTGGACAAATGGCTTCCACTGTACAGAAAACAACACTACATGAACACTATTTTGCTGCCTGCATTTAAACAGAAATATCTTCTTTTCCACTACATTTTAAAAACACCCTTGTTGATTTTGTTGAAAACTTTTGAGGGAAGATTTGGTTTCACATCGCTGAAGGCCAATTTAAGCCTAAATTGAGAGAACAATAACACAGAAAGGACAACCATACTGGTGTATTTATTACTGGGGCTTATCTCATACAAAGAGATGAAATTACTTTACCTTCTAGCTGCTACAGAAGAGAAGCTATCGTAAACTGAGTAACATTTATTTCAAGTAGCAATGATTTCAAGTGCATCGATTTCACAATTATTAGCAAACAGAGAAACTGTAGATCTTATTCTACAGTGCGACCTGCTGCATTTCTCAGGGAGAATACGAGGTAACTTCATTCAGAGATAGAGAAAGATGTAAGAAAGACAAGACAGGAGGAGACGAAAGACTTGATTTAAAGATAAGTTCTGCTCACGGACATTTTATAAACTGGAAATGTAAACCAAAATTAAATGTCTTCATTTGTTAAATCAGATATTGTTTATGAAACTTTGTGTTATTTAAAGTTTGCATGGAAAAATTTGGAAGTGTAGAGCAGGATAAACAGGTTAGTGTGCTGTATTGTGGTGAATTCACACTGAAGCACTGTGTTGGATTGGTACAGAGCAGCTGTGCTGTTCATGGTCAGTGTTAGGTCAGGTCAAATGTAGCAGAGATGAATTTGAATTTAACCTGAGGATGCATAGATTCATTCACTGAGTTCAACTAATACCCAGTATAAAGACAGTATAAACAGTATACTGTCAGTATAGGGGATGAAAATTAGGTAAGAAGGCTCAAAAAACATCTGCTTACATCTGGCTAAATTCAGCTGTGTAAATCCACATAGAAGAGTAAACCTCAGAGCAGGTGCGGCAGGTTGGCTGATCACAGCCTGTACACAAAGAAAACCTAGTGGAGTTGTAATTCACTTTTTACTTTCTCATTCTGAGTATATTTCAGTGCTGGGACTTTTTTAGTACTTCAGCGTTTCCCAGAGTATTTGTTTTAATATTGGTACTTCTTCTTAAGGAAAAAATGTCTGTATTTGTCTGTGTCTGTGTTTTTGCTACGTCCACTGATTATACAAATTTTAAGCGGCTGATGTTGGTGGAGCAAGGCACTGCAGACAAACTCAGCTAAACAGGTGCTAGAACAAGAAAAAAAGGCGGGGGGGACACATGAGACAGCAACCACAGTTTGAAGATAAAGCCAATGCAAGTGCTTTAAGGTGGAATGGATGGCATCCATCAGCTTTTGGATCTATTGAATTCCAAGCTTCAAATGACTCGTTTAATAATATATCAGTTTTTCAGGCCTCAACAGCTAAATCTGGATGCCCTGCTAAGTGTGCTAGTGGTAATTATGGAAATTAATGTTCCGTTAATAAGATTTGACGGCTTATACAAGGCTTTGATGTGGGCCGTGTGGACTGTGATTGACAGCAGTGACTGACAGTCAAGTCTCCTCCTCCTCCCTGGCTGAATTTGCCATTTCTCAGGATTTCAAAGCAGCTGCTTGAGAGTGAACTGTGTTTTTTAATCATATAAATTTGTACATGAGTACCATACCTTGTGTAGGCTTCCAGAAAGAACATGTCATTCAAAGCTTCAGTGGGAGCAGTAGCTTGTTTTTCAGCTGTCTCTAAACCATGACATTGGTCTCTTTGGAAGAATTTTTAATGCACTAATCAGTGTGTGTGGTTAATTATACTAACTGACAGTCAAAGAAACTTATAATGAGCGAACTACAGATGGAAGAAGCCTGTACAACGCAACCATAGGTAGCGTGTCTCAATTTCGAGTGTGTGTTTTGTCCACATTCATGTTTATGTTTCTTTCTTTGTCCGCCATGTCAGTTTTAACAGTCTACTCTAAAATGCAAGTTCAGCATTTACCTAAATGTGTGTTCTTACCCACAATGTGTGTATAGATAGATAGATAGATAGATAGATAGATAGATAGATAGATAGATAGATAGATAGATAGATAGATAAAATCCGTACTGATGAGGCATCCTCACTCAAAATTATTGTATTCATACTCTTCAAAAATCCAGGTACCCATGAATGTTTGAACCTGTTAAGCGATTCATCATCTTTAATGGTCTTTCACTTTTTAAAACAGTAGTTAAATAATTTACCGATATTGAGAGACAGACAGTAAAGTTAGGACACCCAAGGCTACAATTTGAGCCAACTATTATCTTAAATCCTGCCTGTGGGCACCGAGTAGATGACTCCGCTGCGACGCTGATGCTGCCTGACACCCATTATCGCTGGCGGACAGCTGTCATACAATTTCCTGCTGTCACGTACCAAGAAAATTAACTACTCCATTATTTTCCCCTGGTGCGGTTGGCATGGTCACACCGAGCATGGAGTTGTGAAACTGTTGAACTAAGGCGGCGGCGTCTCGCTTTCAGGAGCAGCCGTGGCGATGTTTACATTAGAAACGGTGGAGACAGCGGCAGTAAAGAGGCGCTGTTTGAATGCCGCTCTTCAGTCACATCACATCTTTACCTGACAATGAGGATGTTAGAGACGGATGATAAGATCTCCGTCTCTCTCAGCAGAGTGAATCTCATTAGTTGGCAGATGGGGTGTTCATATAATGTCTTTATTCTGCTTTTCTTTCTCTTTTCGCTCTTATTTCTCCATCTGTTTTGTTTATCTCCTCATTTTCTTCACTCACCGTGCCTTCTCCTTCCCTTCTCCTCTTGTTCTCTCTCCGTCTGCTCATTTCTCTTTAGATTTTGTCACACTGATCATTCTTTTACTCTGCCATCTGTTTCCCACATCGCACTCTCAGCCTCGCCAACTGCTCCAGCTCGGCCGACCCAGCATCAGTCCTGCTGTGTTTCAGCAGCGTGTTGACCCTGCGTAAACCCTGCATTGTGGTGGACTGAGGGGGCTCCAGATCTTCAGTATTCACGACCCTGACATCACAGCAGATCCCGTGGATTTGGTACAGGCAGCACAAAGCTAGTGTGCTGAGTTGTTCAGGCTCCTGCAGTGTGTTGATTAGATATCTGCAGAGTCCTAGCAGTGTGGCTAATGATGTATAACTTATACTGAATTTTTCCCTTTAACAGGCTCTAAGAAGCTTTGAAACCGTGCTGTTCCAAGACGTTTCAGTCTACAGTCCTCTCTGTGCTGCTACTATTATACTCCAAGTCACATATGAAAACAGCAGCCTTTTATTTTGCTAATGAAACCGCTGAGACATTCCCACCACTTTCACATCACGCGGAAGTGAAATTAAATATTTAGAGCATCTGGATTTAATAGTTTTCTTTTGTCTTTTTTGAGAAAAAGAGGCAAAAATTATTTTATTTTCGTAAATCCAACCTCCAACAACCTCAAGAGGTAAAATGTTCTCCCTTCAAATTGTTGCATCATTGGTCAACAGCTCCATGAACACGCATCCATTTTGGATTATCCCGTGGGATCCAACAGTGAAAGAGGTAATCCTGAGCAAGGCAGTTCCTGAGTACTTTTAAATCCTTTGGTACAAATGCTACATAAGCATTGTATACCACCACTAACTGCACTTAGGATGACACAGCAGATGACTAAAAGAAATAAAAGCTGTCCATTACCACAGCCCCCCCCCCCCCTTTACCCAAAATAACCTGTTGAAAATACTCAGTGAGAATAACTTTACTGGAAATATCAAAAATGCCAAGATTGTCTGATAATGTTAAGGGGAAAGATCGTCTTCAGGTCATTGAAAAAACATCTAAAACAAGACTTTTTATGTATAAATGTGGTGAAAAGGTAAAAAGGACATTTTCCCTCGATGTCTCTTCAAACTCATCACACTGCCAGCCAATTCAAAGCCTAAATCTTTTTGCTGTGAGGCAGTATGCCGACCACTGCTTCGTAAAAAGATTACTTTGCATTTGAAAGAACAGATAGGTATGATCCTTTATTCTATTAAACACTCTCTACTGGAGCAAATTTAGCCTGATTTTAGCTTTGACACTTATGTGCCACTTAGATATCTTTTAGACTTTAATCCACAGAAAATGGGTGAGTGGGTTATTGATGAATGGAGGAATTTTGGTTCAGTTGAAGAATGACCTTTGACCTGTGTCTGTTCAACCAAGTTCTGATGTAACGGCCAAACAGATTTAATAAAGAAAGCAAGGTCTATGGACATCAGGAGCCTGGCATTACAGAGGAAGAAGCATTACAGAGCAGCCAAACTTGCAGTTGTTGCCAGCTGTAGGTTGCTATGGATACAAGTATAAGGATGTACAGTTTGGAGTGTTCGAATTAGAGTGAGGTTGGAGTGAACAACATTTTTAACACAACACTGACTGAATTAAAAAAGACACACAGACAGACGGACAGACAGCTGCAGGTAGACAGAATATTAAAATGATTTATGGATCTTTATAGTCTAATGAAGTCTATGCAAACAGCCTCTGTAGTAATAAATTATACACTTCAAACAAAAACACTGCAGAGACACAGAGAGAGCTAATGGAGAAGATTAATTAGTCTGATTCATAGGATTACACACACACGCACACACACACAGAGTGAGAGAAAGTTAATCTAATAATTAAACTTTTTTGTGCTTTTTACTGAACTTTGGGGGGAAATATGACAAAACAGAAAGAATCCTCCACGGCAACGCCATCACCACGACATCACGGACGACATAATGAGTGGTGCTGACGATTCAAGATGTGTCCACAGACATCTGAAGTCAATGCAGGCTTCAGAAGGGTCATGAACAGAACTGATGGATTAGCCATTATTTTTCATCAATAGTTTCAGTATTTCTTCCACATGCTGCGAACATCCTGCTGTTGTTCCATTCGTGCATTACTAAGATTACAGCTTAGTGAAAATAAGAGGACATTCACAAGTGCTGGTGGCTGATCTGGTATCCATGTCTATCCATTGTGTCACAACGTTGTGATTTTGTGCTGGTTAAATATTCAAAGATAGTGGGATTAAGAGCTCAAATCCATCTCTGGGATTTATGGGTTTCCCTAAAAAAGTAGATAAAATAAAAACCAAACATCAGTACTGGGATTGGCCATTAGCCCATAACCAGACTCCAGACAATGTAAACATAATGTATCATTTATGCAAGCATTTAGTGTCTCTACAGATAAGTCTCCCAACATTAATTTTCATTAAGAACATTTAAATCTTTATTCTTCATCTACTATATGCTAATATTTTATTTTATCCTATTGATAGTGAAGCATCTGCAACACGTCTCTTTGCAACATTGGCTAAATCAGCCAGCTGATTGTGTCTTGGATATATTCCTGTCATCTTGCAGCAACTACAACAGTGTCTGTGGACAATTATTCAATTTTTATCTTAAATCTATGGAATTCTGTCTGGGCTCGCTAACTAAATGTGTATGCAGTTTTACTACAGTTACCTGCTGTGTGCTCCACCTCAGCACTGTCTCATTTATTCACACAAGCACTTTTTCTGTGCTTCTCATCAAACATTTACATTCATACACTAATGCACAAGACAGCCGCCCCCAGAGGTGTGGAGAGGAGCAGGAGGAGCCTAAAATGCCTAATGAGGTCACACTAGATGAGTAGACACGCTGTACATTAACTAGTTACACAAAATATAAGCAATAAATATTGGTGGCCCAAAAGAAGTTATGAGCATGTTTATTTTATACTGTAGATGAATTTACTTTTTCTCTTTGAGTCTTTTCTTGTGTTTTTCCTGTTGTGGTGCAGTTTAGCTCATGCCTTTTCCTTTGCTTTCAGTTAGTCTGTACTTGTTTTGGAAGATTAATGGTTTTCACTTAGTATTTTGGCCTAGGTTCATCCTAGAGCAAAACTGCTTACACCTATGTGGATAAATAAATATCCCATATTTTGCTGAATCAGTGTATTGATCCTGACTTGTAGCCCAGGGTGGGAACTCTGTACTCCTTTATACCACACAGGCATGTAACTCCCACAAAAGCAAAACAAAATTCAATGTAAAATCCACGATGAGTGGAAAAGAACATAATCTTTGTGTGCAATGAAACATTAATGCTTTAATACACACCACCTGATGACAGGAAATGCTGAAGCACCTTAAGCATGACTCTCCGGTCGTAACTCCCATTAGGAATCTGTTATTTGAACTTGTGCTCTGACCTACATCCAGCATGCATAACAAAAAGATGTCATCACTGCTGTAAAATTAAAAGAACAACTCTGATTTAATCCACTTATGTACAGTTAATCCTCCTTTGTCCAAGGAGCCTTCAGGCAAATGATCGAGCTCATTATGAGGATGGCAGCGTTCAGCTGAAGTGCTGTCCAAGAGGTGTGGATGTACTGTAGCTTCAGGCTGAGCCAGTTCTGTCTTCCATCTCATACATCTGAACATGATAACTGAGGTTAACGTGCCTCGAGACAAAGGACCACCGAAAAGTATTTGCCATCATTAATCGTCTGAGAAATTCGATTGTTTACCCTAAATCTGGACAAATCGCTTTATTTGCCAAGAGATTTAGCAGAAGACAGCTCCCCTGCGTGCTCCCTCAAGGAAACTATAAAGCCAGCTGAGTTTATATATAGTAAGTGATGTTAACGGTGGTTAAAAACAAATGTGGCGTCGTTTATTGTGGTTCCATAAAAGCAGACAGTAACATAAAACTTTAAGAATTAAAGAAAGGAAGCAGTATAAATATATTAGGGTGACCAACCGTCCTCTTTTCCCCGGACATGTCCACTTTTCACGTTCCGTCCGGGGCATCCGGGGGGATTTTTGAGATTGATAAAAGTGTCCAGGTTTTACGAGCCTACAGGGGACACATATACGTTACGTCATACCTTAACTTCTGCCTGCTTTGCGAGTGATCATTTTGCACTCACAGACGGGACAGACGGTGCGCAGCTGCGCACCTAGTAATGTTTAAAAGATGCCGAAGCGCAAGTGCACCTTTTCAGATGAAGTGCAAATGAAATTTCCCGCATACCGTCCCGGTCGGCATAAATGGGAGGCGGAGTGCACCGTGTGCAGAGCTGGCACATACGTTTGAGTCTAACAAAGGTGCGGGTGATCTTGTTGCTCACATGGACACAGAAAAACATAAAAAGGCTGTGCGCGGCGAAAATTCATCTAAGTTAACTGAGTGGTGGTGGAACTGAGTTACCTTAGTTAACTAAGTTAGTTCTACTGAGTAAGTTAGTTTTTTTGCACTTGATGACTTTTAAAAGCCTAACTGAAATGTTTTATTTCAAGAGTCACCACGCAG
>VUQR01010426.1:83081-94306 GCA_015108515.1 Hemichromis elongatus | reverse complement strand
AAATGTGACTATTCCATGAACTCCTTTTAGAATCTGTTGCTGTTGGTGTTTTTTATTTCCATGTACATGAAAAAAAAAAAAAAATTTAATTCCAGGAATATAAATCAATGCATAAAATCCATGACATTGCTGTGTGAACAGTCCTCGTTATATTGTAGTGACCCTAGTTTTGATCGAAAAGAGTTAATGTCTCATCTTAACATACACTGCCCACTGAGAATCGTGATGGATGTGTGGTTTGACATATATTTCGTTGTTTGGCCTCCGAATGATAACGCTGATGCATTTTACAATGGACTTTTGCTTTGATTTAAAACACCAAAAAGCATACCACTCTCATCTGCACTCCAATGGTCTGGAATTGGCAAGAAAAAGGCTATTTAACTAAAGAGAATATATGCATCAAATGAAAAGCAGATGAAAAAATATGCAATTATGTTCCTGATTGGGTTAAGTATTTCTCTGCCAGCACATGCCAGCTACCACTAGAACCTTTCCCAAATGGTCTGCTTCCAGGCTTGGGCGAGGCCCCAGAAAACATCACATCAGAATGGTGCCATCTCGCTGTTTCCTCTGATCCATGGCCAGTGTGTCTCCCCATTCCTCTCTCCTCTTTGCTACGCTCAGCCCCTCTCTGCGTCCCAGATAATGGAGCTCAGCTTCTGTCTGCCAAAGGGTCCGTAGCTGCCCGGGAGTAATGACCTGAGGGGGTACTTTGTGACAACCAGGGTATAATAATGCCTGCAGCTACGGACAAAGCAGACCCCAGGGGTCAATTTTTAAATACTTTTATGTTTTTCACCGAGGATAAGAGTCATCTATTTTTATTGCAGGCTATATACAATATGTACACAGCAGAAACAACACATTTATTCCAACCAAGGGAAGCAAAGTGTCTTTAATGTTGTTCATTTCAACAAAATGTAGTTAAGTTTTGATAGAGCGGCCTAGTTGTGAGCTAGCATTATAGATGAAACATCATCCACTTTTCAGGAGTTTATCTGGCACATGTCTGTAGGCCACAGTGCTTCAGATCAAAATAGTGTTATTGAGGTGCGCAAGGGAATATGGAATCACCTGTGAATGAAAGGCTTCTCCTAATGGGTTAATTGCAACAAAAGCACAGGGTCTTGCCCCATTGAACAGAAGAGGCTTGTGGAGCACAGACCTGTGGAAATGATGTCAAGCAATGTGTTGCCTGCTTTGCCCTGAAGGGCCAGAGTTTGTCTGTCAGCAGTTAAATGCTTACCTCCTACCCCTCCCCTAACACTCAACAATCAATTTACCTCCTCGGGGTCTATGAACCCAAAGATTTGACCTTGCAGACTCAAGCTTTGTTTCCTCCCTCATCTCTCACACCTCAAAGAGTTCTTATTATAAAATGAAAGAAAGGTAGTTTGAAGTTTGCTCTCATTCAGTAGGTTAGTGGGTCAATTTTCTGTTGCCTAAAGCACAGGATGAAACTTGATAAAGGTAATTTTCAATTGATCTCTAGTTTTGGGTCAGCCTTATTTCTAGAATTTAACTCTAAGTTGTTTTAATTCAGTTATTAAAAATTAGGTGCTTAAAGGAACGGCAGATATGGTGGAAAATACTCTTTTTCTGTTCTATAAATATTTAACTTGTTTGCTTACCTAAGAGAGGCACACTACATGTTTCCAGCCAGAAGCAGGTAGAAACCTATAATGTGACTCTCTTAGTGTGGAATAATCTGGTGTTTATGTAGTGTAGCAACTCTAAAAGTAACTAGTTTTTTAAATATATAAATCTAAAAAAAAATAAATAGGTATAATAATAATAGTAATAAAAGTATATAATAGGTAAATCAGTGCTTCTACACTGCCTCGGTTTCCAGTCTTTATGTTAAGCCAAGCTAACTGGACGATAGCTGTGTATTCATTAACTGTGTATAAAAGTCGGACAAAACTTTTTGGTCGTGTCTTAAACATGCATTCTTTTTAATGGCCAGCAGGAGGCGATACCTCAGATGGCAAAGATGTCCAGCTGTATAGAAATCTATTGGAACATGACCCTGGGCTCTCTTAATCTGTGGCCACAGCAGACACTTTCCTAATTGGTTCATGGCCTAAAACAGTAGTTTCTCATTTTACTGAATACAACATGATGTGCATTTTGTTAATTATGATCCCAATTTGAGTCCAAAATGATGTTAATGGAAGGTTTACTTTCTGGGCTGAATCTGAGGTGTCACAGTGGGGCTTCCCAAACAAATAGGTGATAATGGAAACACCCTTTGTTGGAGCTGTGCACACCTAAAGGCACAAGTTGGAAAGCAGTAGGTCAGCAGATCTTTCCCTGCTTATGCTAAGCTATGCTAAGCTAAGCTGCATACCTCACAGACTAGATTGGAAAACATATCAAATTTTCTACTTAAACCTCAGCAATAAAATTCAAATATGTATTCCCCAAATGCCAAAGTATTTATGCTTGTTATATATAAAAAAAATAATTTGGCTTAATTTTATTAAATATCAGTAGTGGCATTGTTTGTTTTGTTTGTTTGTTTAGTCTTAACCATCAGTAGAACATACGTGCAGAAGCCAGATTATACAAGTATACATCTTCAATTTCCATGTGTCTCATGGCTTACGTATTCATTTCAGTAAAGTAAACTGTAGTTTTAGTTTTAAGTTTAGTTTATAGTTAATTATAACAACTTTGATTCACACTTTTGTTTTGGCAGGTTGTGCGTGCCAGCAAAAACCATTCATGAAAGATGCACCCCTGAGGCTTACAGAGCTACACTCCATCATCTGC
Source organism: Hemichromis elongatus (assembly GCA_015108515.1). Lineage (NCBI taxonomy): Eukaryota > Metazoa > Chordata > Actinopteri > Cichliformes > Cichlidae > Hemichromis > Hemichromis elongatus. The sequence goes on along the minus strand of VUQR01010426.1, from coordinate 91,528 downwards.
TAAGCAGGTAACCACTGTATATTTTATAGAAGAACAAAGCCAGCTCCTGATGAATGACTGTGCTATAGGTAATGAGCTTTTTTACCTAGAAACAAATGTTTCACGCTCAAAATGTATCAAAACTAAAAATCAGGTTTTAGTGTTTATATGTTCTAGAGTTGATTTACTTTTATGTTTATGGGAGCACAGCCTGGAGATGCCTCTGTGTCAATCAAAGACTTCAAGTCCCAAGATTTATTCAGTCCCCCTCCCATTTGTACAGTAACCAATGGAGGGAGTACACACCCAGCAAGGTGCTAGCTAATTGGGCATACTGAGAATAGAAAAAAAAAGAGGAAAATAAGCACCTTCTTCTGTTATATGACATTTATTGAAAGTGCTGATGGATCAGCACAAAGCTTTCTTCGGGGTGTGCGAGAAGAGCTTTGTAGTGAAGCATCATCTGTTTTATGAGATAATTTTTATGTCTTTTTGGGGTTTTTTTTTTTGCTTTTCATTTTATTGTGTTTGAGTTCTGCAGCATAGAGGTACAAAATAGTGAGCAAGGAGATATGATTTGCTATGCAAACTCATGGGACCATTAGTACAAATCCTGACTCCAAATTAAGCTCCCACGTAGACTGACAAAAATGCTGCTTTCTAAGAACCCAGTTTGGAGTTTGGATCACTTGGGTCATATTACTTTCTCAGTTTCAATGTGTAAAATTACATCCAGGAAAACATTTAGTAGGAGACAGTTGAACTTTCTCAAGCGGTGGCATTAAAATACTCAAAGTTTGCCATGTAATACCCCTTAGCTTAACATAAAGGCTGGAAACATTAGAGGATAGCTAGTCTGCTTCAGATTTGTTCTTTGCTTTCCTATTTTCATTCCCTTTAGGGCCATTATAACTAAAATAGTAAATGAGATGAAGACTTATTCTGTTCTAACACCAATCTACATAAGCCTATCTAGATTTAGACACTTAATACAATGAAAGTTATGAGTACAGGCTATAAATTTAAGGCTAACAAATATCATTACAAGACTGATAATTATAGAAAAAGGCATCCACCCTGTTTGAATGCAGCATTTGATGTATGCACTGGTGGATTTGTGATCTTTATGCTAAGCTAAGCTAAAGAAGCATCTGTCTGTCTTGATGAGATTATTTTTAATTATTCATTTTTTAACATTACTTACTTTAAGACTGTATGCTGATTTCTGTTATTGGCTGCAGTAGTGCAGAATGAAATCAATAGCTAATAGTCAAAACATATAAACTCTTCTCTCTGACTCACTGAAGGATATCATGCAGTACAACGATTTCACATTTTATTTTGGTCTTTTAAGGATCGTTCTCTGGCACTTGTGTCAAAGCTCGTCTTGTTTTTTTCACGGCTGCACGAACCATCAAGAATAAAACTGTATAGTTTGTGCTGGTGGAGTTTTCTTTTGCTGAGGGGGAGACAGAGCAGTTGAGGATGTATACACGTGGGGGAAGAGCTGCAGTAATAGAACTCAGCTGGAGTAGGTTACTTGAGGGAATGCTTCAGGAGCGGGAACAGAGCCAAAAGAGCGAGGAAACATACTTCACTTTATTGATTTTGTCGATCGTCTTAAATGAGGGGCACTCCAGGCCAAGGGCACACCTCTGCATTTTCTGTGTGTGTGCCTGCTGTGTGGTGGACAACATGCAGAGGTTATGGGAGATGGGAATTATGTATGTTTTTATGTTAATGTATGGGGAAAGGCTTTTTGTGTTTGAGGGAGACAGAGAGAGCTCCAGCATCATATATATGATGTGAACCTTTTGTTGTTACCTCATAATTTCCATGTTGCCGTATCAGCCATAGAGGCTATTGTTTCAGTCACGTGCATCTGGAAGTCCTCAATGAGCGAGCTTGTCTGTGAAAAACCCTGCACCGCCCCTTTGCAGATCATGACCTTTTGCTTTACACTAGAGATACATGCTACTATTGTGACTTATTCATCAACTGTGACTTGGTTATAAATGGCTTTTTAAGGCAAATATTGATTAAGTCAAGTGTAACATCACTTGGCTTAAAGCAAATGTCCATAAGCAATTATGGCTGATAGTCTCTTTTCCATTTTTGCCTTGGCTGACATGCTCATCTGTTTTATATTCCCATATGTCCTGTCAGGTGGGACAGATTCCTTTCCTGTACAGTCGGTGTCAATTGTTATTTAATAGCAAGAACCCTGAAGTTTTACCTCGGACCCCAAAGGCACAGTCCCAGTAATAGACTCACTCAAGTTTCAACAGGGCGTACTTTCAAAAGAGTTTTCTTGAAATAATAACAAACATCTTGTATTAGATGTAATATTCTGTATTTTATGTTATTTTTCTGTTGACCATGAATTTAGATTTTGGTGTAGGATATTTTTTTTATAAGTGCACCTTAGAAATGAGATAAAATAATGAAATGACAAGAGAACTAAAGATGTACGGCTCCTCTCAAAAATGTGTTTACCTTTATTTTATAGAATCATGTGCAGAGCTTGAGCACACAAAAAAACTTTTCAGGGAAGTTTGTGTTTAGCATTTAAACTTTTCTAATGGACGCCAAATGAACATGTATTTATTTTGGTAAGTGAGATGAAATTGCTTTTGGTTTAATGATATAATATGAACAAAGGGTATTGTTGAAAAACCATATCGGGCACAAGTTATCATTTAAAGGTCAGCATTTTTTATTATTTTGTATTCTTTGAGTAAGAAACCAGTAACAGGTTTAATAAGAAACCTAAAAGAAAATATATATTTGTAAATTCAATACTGGCCTAAAACAGTTCTGAAAGAATCATAAAGCTCATCTTACAGTTATCATAATTAAGTCACGTTCCTTTACACTGTAAACACTGCTACTTTGACAGTGATTTATCATTATTTATTAAGGTTTTATGGCGTTAAATGTTAAAAATAGCAATAATTACTGTTTTCTTCTTGCAGCAAAACATCAATAAGTAGCAAATAACTACCAGATTAGCAGCTAATCGAATTAGTCTCTAGTTTCTGCCATTAAACACATTGCACTCATTTCCGTTACCTAGAGTGGTTGATTTTAGCGCATTGTTTTTTTTATTTTTTTAAAATCTCAGCACAATTAAACAACTCGGCTGACAAGCCTTTCTTTTTGTGGGTTGCCTACATTTACTCTTTCTGTTGAGTCGTGCTTTGTAGTTACACTTTGGTGCTACGCAGACACCTTTCCACTGTTTTTTGTTGCCACTATTGTAGATCATGACATATTTTATAGGGTGGATGTTTGGTGTTTTTTTTTTTTTCTTCTTTTCCCTAACAGCTCAGTTTGCCTGAAGTATCTTTGTGTGATCTGAATGTTATTTCTGAATGTCTTTGTTATCCCGTATGATTACGTTTTCTGTGACAATAACAGTTTAGCTACACTCGGGGAATTTATATGATTTTACGAGGTGCATCCTCTTGTTCTTATCCCGCGAATCATCTTCATCTGCGTATCTGTTATAAACTACCTAAGCTTGCTTATCTTTTCTCCCTCTCATTTCATTACACAAAATCCCAAAGAAACCACTGGGCAGGATCAGTTAGTCCCAGGCAGCTCTGTGGTTTTCTTGTTCTTTATTAAAGTGTAATCAAACATCGGTTTAAGTGGAAAATAAATATCCAGATCTAATAAGCTGCTCAGCCGGATCATGTAAATGCAAATTTTCAAGCTGGTTCCTATCCGTCCCACTGAGGGGAGAACAAGCCACAGCAATCGCCTCCTCCACCCTCGATTGTAAATCAAGGAAAATAATGGCTGGATAATGACCGGTTTGCGGTCCCAAGCAGATTGAATGATAACAAACCTCGCATGTTGCACGCAGCTTTTCATTTAACATCCTATCATGGGGAAAGCCGACGAACAGCTTGGTGTGGCTCATTAAAGGGGTTGTTGATGCCTTGTAAATTTTGTGGAGCAAGGGGTTGAAAATTCACAGGACAAACTTCCTGATAGGGTAAGACAGGGTTTATTCCCCACCCATAGGGGCCTCCTGCGCCGTCGCAGGGAGCCGGATGATCTGAGAGGACCGGTGAGCCACCGACTGCATTGCAGTTGTCTGTTTTCTAATGTGAAGGAGTAAGAGTGTGAATGAAAAGAGACGAATACCCACTTAGACAAGCACTAAATAATAGACATATAAATTGCTTCACTTTCCTGTTTGGGGAGATGCTGATTTAGCTGCTAATTGGTGACAGAAACTGTCAAATGGGTGGCAGATAGTGATTGTGGTGGCTTCTGTCAGGATTAGGTGAGAGGGAAGAAAAAGCGTGCTTTCTTCTGGTGAAGGCAAAGACAATATGACGGCAGTCCCCTCCCTTCTCTTGTCTGATATTTACCCAAAACACATTAAACAGATAAAGAAGAGAAAAGAAACAATAAGCTCGGGATTATGGACCCTGTCTCTTGCCTTCGTCTTGTGCTCTCATGTCTTCCCTTTTTTCTCTCCTCTAAGCTGTCTCTGTGATTGATTAACGTGTTTGTTTGAAGAAATTTTGAATGTTTGCTTGCACAATGAAACACACAGACATACAAATACACGCAGAATTTGCTCAGACGCTCGCATGCACAGAGACAATGAACTGGCTGTGAGCAGAGAGACGGCGAAAGAGACGGATAAAGACTGACTGACTGATCTCTCGAGGGCATCTTTCTCTAACCCTGCCTTGACTCTCCTCCCTTTTCTCTGGAGCATTAAAATGAACAGTAATTAGGCTTTGATACTCTGGCAAATGAACAGTAATTAGAGTGTGCTACTGTGGATCCTCTGCCTGAGCTGCTCATTGAATATTCACACCATTATTGAACGTTAAGATTAGCTTGCCGCTGTCATGCACAAACAGTGTGGCATGGCAACGGCCCTTTGCAGATGGTGTTAGGGGGATGGTGGAGGCAGTGTGTGTGCGTGCGTTCGTGTGTGCGTAGACAGGTCGCCCAATCCTGGCGGACCCTCAGAGGGGATTTTCTGGTTATTAGATCCTTGCCAGATCATGGGCCAATTATAAAGAAAACTGTCAGTCAAGGCAAAGTGGCTATGTGATTAGCGGAAAAGGACAAAATCAGGTGAGGAGTGTGAATCTTTCTGGAGGCAGCTTTGATTTGCTAATAAGAGGGAGAAGGAAAGGACCGGGGCAGGGTCCCCAGCTGTAGTCCTGCTTTGCTCTCTTCATTTTCACTGTGACCTTCTTAGCACTGCTGGTCTAATCTGTGCTGCAGAGAAGACATAAAGAATGGCTCTCGAGGGGGTTTTCTGGGTCCAGGCTCTGAATGAGGCACAAGGGGGTTAGCCACCAAAAATGAGAGCAGTACCCCCTACTCCCAACCACAGGGACATGAGTAATCAAATAGTTCCTTTAGGATGACAAGGGACAAATACTTCCTAATTACCCTAATAGTTTTAAAGACTTTTTACTCTTGATAAAAAGAAGGGGAAAAAAAAGAAACACTTAAAGCTATGTCACAGAGAGAAGGAGGAGTGAAGGGATAAGAGGAGGGAGGGAGAATCACTTGCCTTCCAGACTGCCTGAGAGCATCCTCAGCAGGCAGAAGCTCTGTCCATTCCTCTTCCTAATTTCTAAAAGCACGACAGTGTATCCTAATTTAGTGGCTGGTGACCAGGGCTGACATTGAGGGGCGTGGTAGGGCCTCTTTCCCCCCCCCTCCCGGCCATGGTTTCTGGCTGGGGAGAAGCAAACGCAGAGGGGAGACAGGCAGCACAGTGCCAGCGCTATAATGAAGCGCGGGAGACAGCAGGCCTGACAGCTCTGGCAGGTGATGCATGGGGCCCATGCTAATTCTTCAGCAAGCCAGTGATGGATCCTGAAATCTTGACCACACATCCCATTAGCCCCTGTCTGTGACAGGAGAATAAAGATATTAAAAAATCCGGGAGAAGTTGAGAGAAAGGGGTGCAGGGGGATTTGGAGCGGGATGTGGACAGCCAGTCAAAGGACCTTACGCAAACCTCCAAGTCCTCTGCAATATTTTCAGCAGCAAAGTTATTGATGACTTAACCTCTGGGGTGCAGGTTATGGGTGATGGATACTGTGCATCCTCAGCATGGAACAGCAGAGGATAACAAGGTAGACAGTGAATCACCTGCCCACAGCTGATAAAAATAGAATATGACATGTTCTACAGCGTATACACTGCATTATTCCACTGTAAATTCTAAAGAGATGAGTGAACTGGGCTTTCCTGTAAATAGATTAGTTCATTGAATGGGTTTTCTATGGGCTCAGCTGTTCTTCGCATCTCCACTGCTGTGGCTTTTGCATCTTAGCACTATGAATGCATGGACTGTTTATTAGGCTGTCCCTGCCAACTCCTCTGCGACCTCCCCTCCCCTCCCCTCCGCTCAAGAATAAAAAAGACTAAGGAATATAAAGCAAAGAAGGGCGTAGAACTCCTCAACTATCAAGCGCTCAGGTGTGTTTACCATATATCTTTTATGTTCCTGTGCCAGAAAGGGCTAATATTTGTGACAAGTTTTGTATGAAATATAAATGACTCAGTCTTGATACAAATAGGAAAACTAGCAGCGAGGCGAGCCGAATCGCAGCCAGGCCACAAGAATCCTTCCCATTTCTCGGGGTTGACAAATAGCACAGAGGAAGTTCCAGGGGAAACTGAGAGGTTACTGTGACAGACAAGGAGCACAATTATCACACCATGATGAAAGAGCCATGGCGAGCGCGCGTCGCGCCGTTAATTACCGTCCTTTTTCCACCAGCCTCTAATGTGAGGAAAAACACGCGATGACAAGTGTGTAAAAGAGCAAGCACTAAATTACTGTCAGGAAAAATAAACGGAGGATCGCACGGCCCGCACAGTGATTTACGGGGGCAATTAGTCACCGCCCCACGGAGATGCTGAGGACAGCAGTGCGGCGGGAGTGTGTCAGGGAGAGAGAGTGTGAGAGACACCCCTACGCTCCACCCACACTTCTAAAAAATAGAATGAGAACTAGGAGAATGTTCTCTGTGCTCTTGGCTGAGTGACCTTTGTCGGGCAGAGGGCCTTTATCCAACTTTTTGCTGGTTATAAAGAAGTTCAGAAATAAATGATCAAGCAAACAACAGTGCTGTGAACATCATCCTACTTTAAATCACTGCCACGTTGTCATATGTATATGTATCATAATAGAATAAAAGAAGTAACATCAGCGGGTGATATGGAGCCAATTTAGGTCACCATTACTTGTTTTTATGCTGAAGTAGGTTGATTATGACACAGGTGTAAGACAAGCTAAAGCAATGTCTGTCATTACGCTATCAGTAGAATACAGTCTTTTGTCTTAAGTCGAATGTGTCAGCATATTTGAAATGCTAAACGTCTGAAATGAGCTAACCCCCCCACACGCTCTACTATCAAACATCAAATGGGCTCTAATTGTTTCTAAACGTGACACAAGTTAAGATACTTCAGTTTAAAGCCCGCCATCACATCTCAAAAGTGACGCTTGATTCCTTGTCTCGTCTCTTCGAGCAGCTTCTAAGACAGGAGGTCGCATCCCAGTCGTCACATGTCCCTCATATTTCATGCTCAGCTATGAAACGAGCCTTTCATCATGTATTAAAATACCTGCTGTACTTTTAAGGAAGTAAGACCACTGGGAATATGCCCGACTGAGTGGAGAGCCCATTGATTAGTAATGGCTGATGACAGATAGTGTCACATCATCTTTGTTAATTTCACTCATTGAACAAACATGGCGTGCTGTTTTTTTTTTCTGTCTTTCTCTGAGAGAAATTTCTGAAATGATAGGCTATTGTTGAATAATTTTGAAGCCCCTGTTAGAAAATTGTCACACTGTGTGATATCTTACAGACGTGTGATGAAATAAAGGTAAGACGGAGTGGGGGTGAGATGATGCAGTGGAAATTTTGCCTTAATATATCCATCACAGCCAGCTAAAGACAATTACAGTTGAGCACTTTAAAGAAAACCTTCAGACGTAGACTCTTGACTTGCTAAGCATCTGAAGCTTTCTCTTCGCGTAATGCTAACGCTTGATGCTAACATGACAAAATGTGTTGGAGGATATTGACAGTTTAATCTGCCTTGTCATGCTCGTATACATATTTAGACGGAGCATTTGCACGTGTATTGTAGGACAATAATAACACTGCCAGTAAGCTGAGTGTTATGAGCAGTGTGATATGAAGTGTGTGTATTGGCGGGGGGGGGGGGGATGCATTCTCCCGGCCATACAAATCCAGTAGAGGCTAGTGAGTGGGCTTGCTAGGTTGAGCCACATTTCCAGGTCAGTGGCCTTGAGCATGCTTGGTTACAGCTGCCTTGCCCATTCCTATTGGCAAAGGTGCCATAAGACAAGGTTGTGAGGGGCCATAAGTGGTGAGGAAGAAGCAGTGGAGAAGCTAACCAGGAGAGGACCATATGCATGTCCAGTGGACTGCTTC
>VUQR01010426.1:64369-75055 GCA_015108515.1 Hemichromis elongatus | reverse complement strand
AATGGGAATTTTTGGGGCTTCAAGCATGATGAGTCAGAAAAAAGTGAGAAACATTGGCTCTGTTTAGGTGGAAGTAAGAGAAACATCAAAGTGAGCCTATCTTCATTTCCTGAGCACTTCCCACTATAGCAGTAAATTACTATTACCATATAGTTACCAGCATTATTATTAACAACAGTAAGAGAATAAAAGTAAATTAATCAGTATCTTTTCAGACAATATATTTTAGCGTTTTCGAACTTTAATCAACTATAGAAACTGGTTGGATCGTACCACATAAAACCGCATTTTAAATCAAATCTACTGGTATTAAAACACCATCCTGACACCAAACTATTGTCTTTGGACAAAAATGGCAACAGTTTAGATGCAAAAAGGCACCACCTGGATATAAGGTGTTGTTTCAATTTCCAGTCCAGTCATCCTTTCCCTTAAAAACCAGGAAACGTCGATTGTAATGAAAAAAAAAAATCAAATGTTTAATACCAAAAAGACAAAAGACATCAACCAGATGTCAAGACGACGTGACAGTACATGTAAGCTGTAACATCTTGAATGTATATCTCACCAGTGCTTATTTTAAACAAATTGTTTGAATAGCACTAAAAAACTTCACCAAAATAATTGGTTCTGAGCCACCAAACAACAATGGCAGACCAACTAAGGCTCAATATTGAATTAAAGTACAATCCACCAAAATAAATGCTAATATAGTTATATAAATTACACTGTAGAACTGATTTTTTTTCTGCATGGTCATATTGTTAAGCTAACAATATGTGAAGGAAAAATTTCGGCAGCCTTACTGTTGTAAATGAATTTACTATCTTCAGTTTCAAGTACAAAATGCACTCGATGTTACTAAAGCGTAAGTCCATAGCTTTATGTGAAGCAGAATAAGAAGCCCAAATAAACAGTTGATTATTAAGTAACAGGCGCAGCGATATGACAGATAACAAATTAATTTGTTCATGAATTTATCACTGCTAATATAGGAGCCAAACATTTATTTTTCTTAGAACAGCAAAGGCAACTTTGCAGACTCATGAGGACAATTTTTAATGAAGGAAATCCATCCTGTTTGCAGAGCACACTTGCACAGCATTTCTTGCTTGCATAGTAAGAACCTTGCACTCAGCTATAAGCATAACATTACTAATGACATACTTTTATTATGATTCAAACTATTAAAAGCACTGCTGCAGATAAGCTGGATGTACACCCACACTTACAAAATAGTTGTATTTTGTATTTTGAATAATTATATTTTTTGAGCTTTGATTTGCCTCTGACTTTAAGAATATGAAGCGATAACCTCCAGCTATGTGATTCACACTAAAGAACTGCTTTACATTGCCAAAGGGGCCAATGCGTTCTCCCCCATCACACAAACGGATGTTATTCACAACAATATGCAAAGTGTTATCACCTGGGACCCTCAAAAGGAAGTAGACTTCGGCATTAAATCACTGGAAAGTCATTATTCAAAGAAGGTCTATATTTTTGTTTTCATAGCACACTAAAACACATGATTTATCTACACTGAATATGTAATGTGGTATTACATATGAGAGTGATGGGATTGTTGTATTTCACATTGAAGTAATTTACCACATATGTGAGCAGCTCCATGTTTTCAAGCTGTATGAGGGGATATTTTATATTTGAGTCTGTTGTGTCCGTCTAATAAAAAGTCAAAAGTCTCTGTTCCTCACAGCTCTGAAAAATGTAGACCTTTTAAATCCAGCTTTGCCTCAATGGCTCCATGTATCACTTTGCAAAGTGCTGGTCAGATTTGTCCTGAGGCACTTGTGTGCAGAAGAGATGTACTTTGTAACCCTTGATCCAGACGTATACAAGGAGAAGCAGAGGGGAGAGCCATGTTTGAATGAGCCATTTCTTCTGATGCTGCACCCAAAAAGGCTTTAACAATGCCGTAAAGCATAATGACAGGCCCTCAGAACAGTGTCATCATCACAAGTAGTAAAACTATGCAGATGGTGGCAGATGATCAGTGCTGCGTTAACAGAATACAAATGACTGCAGTCCAATCGAGTGAACTGCACATCCCGTTAGGACAAAGGCACGGTAATGGTCGCCTCTGGGATAATACGTAGCCTGCTGCTCTCAGTGATTTTATTGAAACAAACTTTTCGTTTGTGCAAAGTTATTAAAGTTATTTGCAGAAAGCTGCAAAGCTGACAGTGTGCTCATGTTGCCCATTAAATCCCATATGAAGGGTAAGTGTGATCCCATTGTATGTGCTATATCTGTTAATACAGCTGGATATTTACTGAGGCAATTCAGGTTAAGTACCTAAGATACACAGCAGCGTCCCAGCTGGGATTCCAACCTTCTGGTCACAAGCCTGGTCTTTTAAAAATCCTTGCTAATTGGGCTGTGGGTAGATTTCCAAAACTGTTCAAGACACCAGCTCTCCCCTGGTTACCACTGCCAGACAGAAACTTTGATCACACTATTCTGTTACAAGCGCGTTCTCTTAAAAATGTGGGTAAAAGCATACGAAGGCCTTAAACAGTAGTTAATGCCACAAGAAGGTTTTATACAGTTAATTTGTTAGCACTGATTAAAGAGAATTATATTTCATTCATTTTCCCTACAGTTTTATTTCCCAAAGATTTCCATCACATCAAATCTCATTCAAGGACTTGATGTGATGTAATCTTATTTTTCTGCTATGTCCTCACCCATTAGTTGCCAAGTATCTATATATATATGTATGTACAAGAATTCAGATAAAATGTACACACATGACAGGAAAATAGTTCAGATGTGTGCATATTGTATATATACTGTGCACATGCAGGCAATAATGTAGACAGGAGCATATGTGCATCAGTAAATAACTCTATAACCAAAATTTAGAAATGAGCCACAAAATCCAATTGATTATATAACATGCTATAACAAAGGCTTTTTAACATCTTCTGATAATTCTTTTATAAATTCACTTCATAGTATGTAAAGCTACAAAATTGTAAAGTAGAGTTTGAGATACAAGTGGGGCTGAGTTTATACCAGACATGAAAAACATAAATGAACAGTGTCAAGTTAAGAAAAGAAATTATTTCGTTACACCAAAAACACATTTGTATAAAGAAACAAAAATCCATGGCACTTCAAATTCCAGGAGTCTCTGTCAGCAGCATCATAGGCATGTTTATAATTCATGGTATAATGCAGGAACTGTATTGGGAATGCCGGAAAGAGCAACATTTATCTAAGCAAAATCAGAAATCTGAAAACACACCTGTGGGGAAAAAAAAAGATGTATTACCGACCTCCAGGAGGACCTGATGAAAGCATGAACAAAAGCATCAGTATAGACTGAACACTGAGCATGCACGGACTTCTACTCTGGAAACTTTGCCCACTCTTTTCTTTTTCCAAAAAAGTAGAAGTGACTTTATAAGAGGGAAAAAAGTAGGTATGTAAAATTATATCTGTTTGAAAGCATCTCAGAGTAAAGTAGAAATGGATGGACCCATGAACGAATCGTACGGGCCTGCTTAATCCCTTTACTGCCATAATTACAAGCCTTAATCATTGAGGTGGTGTTTTCGTGTTGGTCATGGAGGTGTAGCTTGCATCATTGATTTTGTAGTGATTAGGAAAGAAATTTGTAAATTGAGATTTGATAATATATTTTTGTTTGCAAGCAAAGAATTTTTTTTTGCAAATCTGATTTAGGAATTCTTTCTGGAATATGATTAAAATCTTGCTTTGCTGGATTCAAAGGAAGCAGTGGCAGCATGGAAACGAATACACATTAAAAACTGGAAGCTCTTTGTTGACTTTGGGGGGTACATTATTTTTATGGTACTTATCTTTAGTTGATATAGAATGAGTAAGCTCAACATTGTTTTCTAATTATCATTCATCATTACAAAAATCTTAAAGTGTGACCATCACTATAAAAGCTGAATTTTTGACAGTTTGCTAGTCTGGAGCATTCAGGCGTGTGTTGACACAATATCAAGGAGGAAAGACATCAAAACATTTGGAAAGGGTTGTAACAGTCCATCATTCTGCAGTGAAAAAGTGGAAAACACTGAATGAGTGGATTTCCCAGCAAATTCACGCCAAAGTCAGACCATGCAATGCTTGCAGAAAACTGCAGAAAATCCAAGAGCTACATCTCATAATCTACCAGCTTCATTTTTCATGTTAAATGTTAAAGTTCATGACAGTACAATTAGAAAACGACTAAATGTGTATGGCTTGTTTGGAAGAATTGCCAGAAGAAGACCTATTATCTTTAATAACAAACATTGCAGCATGGCTTAGTTTTCTGAACAAACTGGAAGCATTGTGGAACAATGACCTTTAGACAGGGAAGATCAAAATGCAGATGTTTTTGGAGAAAACTAAATATAGCATCTTAGCACAAACACCTCTTATATGGTGCTAGTGGTTGTGGATTAGACTTGTTTTGCAGGCACTGGACCTGGGCGCATTTGAATCACCTCAGAGCCAATGAGCTGAATGCAAAAGCTTGGCCAAAATTGGGTCCTACAGCTGAACAATAATCTTAAAACACCAGCAAATTTATAACATAATGACCAGAAAATAAAAGAGTGATGGCATTGCAATGGTCCAGTTCAAGTTCAGACCTCAACCCATCTTAAACGCTTTGGTGGGACCTTAAGAGAACTGATAAAGCCATACAGAACACACTTCTAGTTATTGCTGATAAAGTAATTTTTACAAGCTGTTCAATCATTGCGTCTACGTAGTCTTTGATGGGACTGCATAGATGTTACAGTTACATTACATCTTTTCATAGCACAACATTTTTTTTTCACACAGGACAAAAGTTGTCGGCTCTTTGCAAGAGGTTCTTCTCTTGTGTTGCCACAGAGGTTTCTGCCCCCTGTGATTGATAAATACAGCATTTTGACTGAGTTTTAAGACTGCATGTATAAAGTGTTGATTTAATTTGCCAGGTGTGGCTAACAACCTAGCTTTTGTTGTTTAGTTGTCATCATAGATTAGTGAAAAAATCTTGAAACACACTGCACCCCACAGAGGTACTCAAATAAGTTCAAATCTTTCCATTAATGTGTATATAATTATATATAATTAACAACCAGCAATTGGAGGTTATAGGTATCACCAGTCTTTACACTATGTGAGATTGCCCAGTTGTCACTCAGAACCAAAAGCATGTCTTCTGTCATATTTTGTCAATGTAATATTCCTTGGATGATTGGGCTTGCTTGGTTCTAGTGTGTGACAAACCCTAACAAAAGCAAGTGGCAGAAATAGGTCACTATGTTTTTACAGTTATAGTTCATTACCCTAAACGAAGTAATGACTGATAAATAAAGCCGATATCCTTTTGTTTCCAAAATTATAATGACAATAAGAAGACAGCAATGAAATAATGCATCTCACTAATGAGATCTCTTGTTTAGATGAGTATTGGTTGGTGTATTTATATTGAATGTGAAGCAGACAATAACTAAATTAATCTAGTTTGTAATAATCACAGTGCAGCTTAAAATTTCAAATAGAGACTGTCGAGTACCGGGAGGTTGCTGCTGGCAACTCAGCTTTTGTTGTGTAATTTATGTAACAAACAATTTCTCCATCCAGCATAAACACAACATACTGCCAGACGCTACACGATCTGACTGCTAAATCATTGCGCAAACTGCTCCCGTGACGGCTTCTGCACAGCTTAAAGTGGGTTTGAGGTTGAATTACTGAGCTGAAAATGTCTGGGTGTGGAAAGTAGGTTTAGGGGACTGTATGTAACCCCTCTATCCCAACCCCTAACACACTTACATACACAGCTGTCTCATTCGTACTGTAGATTAGATCATGTTGACGTATGTGATGCAGCATTAGATTACCCTTTAACCTCTAAATCTTGACTGAACTGTGCATAATTGGTTGGTCAGCTCCTTTGCTAATTAGCGTGGCATTAATGTGTGCAGCCTTGGGCTAGCGTAGAGTTGCAGGGGGTGTATGGGGGGCTGGCATGGCTCTGTAGAGCAGCCACCATTAACACTGGCCCAAAGCAGCCTGCTAGGAGGTGAGAGTGCTCTACACTCAGTCCAGCCTCGACCCGGGCTGTAGGCTCAGAGCTCCCTCTAATCCATATATATAATGTCCTTGCGAAGCAGGGCTAATGTAGGCGCGCATAGCAGCGGGGATGTTACAGTGGCCTCCCTGTGATCCCTCGCTTTTTTAAAATCATGACAGGCATGCGACCCCTGCCACTCCTCAGCAGGCTGCCCTCACTGCCGGCAGGGCAGCGTCGAATGGTGACTGATGTTGGCATGAGATGTGCTGCCAAATGCCCTAGCTTGTGTGTCCAATCATGGATGTTGATTTCAATTAGCTCAATCACATGCTCCAATACTGACCTCTCTCTTTCAAGGGCTTTTTCTTTGGTTGCTTTTTTCTTGCACTTTGCTTCAACTGCCCCTCGGCAAACAGGGTCAAATTGTTTGGTGTTTACGCGGCTTCTGGTAATGGTGGGTCCTTGGTTGTGTTGGCCAAGACATTTCAGCTGCATCCTGCCAAGCCTTGTTGGTCATCAGGAGGGTGGGGTAAAGGGGCAGGGGGTTGGGCTAAAGATGTAAAGCTTCTCTGATAATCAGTCTGAACAGTGGTTGGTCCTGATGGCTGGTGGCTGCCTGGTGCTCGGTTGATTGATGCTGGCTTGTGCTTCCATACAGAGCCCTGCCATGCAGACCCCACTGTGTAAACACTGTCACTGCAGTGAATCTCTTAGTCCCTTAAAGCCTAGATCAGTGGTGAGCTTTGTAATGTGCAGCGGTGACCAAAAGGAAGCATGTAGGGAATCACAGGACTGTGATCACATGCATAACTTGACAGTGTTTGGGGATTTTCATGGACACTAAATGTAGCTTTGAGGTAAAATACCTCCAGATTTAAATTGATTTATTGGCACCATTTATCTCCAGTTTCATGACAAAAAAAAAATCAGTATCTGTTAGAGTTTCTATTTTTTAAAATCTTTTATCATGCCTCAGCATTGAATTTCCTCGCTATTGTCTGAGGCCCAGTGGGGGGAGGCCATTTCTTTAAATATCCTCAGTGTCACTGTGATGCAGCGTAGGTCGGTTCTGGGGCCTGCAGACCAGAGCGGTACTCCTCTCTTTCATCTCGTCCCAAATGCTGAGCTCACAGTCAGAGATAAGTGCTTCTCCAGAGATGGCCTCACTCCCTCAAATTGCCCTCCACATCTGTGTAAGAATGTCCACAACGTGCATGTTTAACATGTGATCATTAATCACAGCGAGACAGTCAATTAAAGCCATCAGAGCCACGGGGGCTTGAGCCAGACACATGCACTGGCAAAATGATACGGTCACTAACATCAGAGGACACTTTCTACTTTTAGTGGGGTTGCAATTAATCAACGATTTCTCAAACATATCTCACCAGGATGAGGTCTCCTGAAGGCCGACAACTGACCTCCATGTTTCATTTTTAAATAACCAGCTGATATTTTAGTACCACTTCATGGTGAGAAAGTATAATTTTTTTTTTTATCAGTCTACAATGCTTCTTTTAAAATTAACCAATTTATTCAGTGCTTTTTTTAAATGTTATTTTTTTCATTGTGTTTATTGCTTTGTACCTGCTCAGTCTATTGCAGTCCAATACTGCATCCTGAAATAAGTTGTAACTTTACCAATTTGTGATGCTACGATTATATTTCACATTTTTTTTCTTTTTTTTCATAGTAAGGTCTCATCATTTAAATATTGTACCTTTACCACAGTATTCAAACTGTGCACATCCCTTTGACTACAGTGCTAAATCATATACCAGGAATAAGATTGAAAAATCGATTTTGCTAGCAGTGTCGCAATTAAATTTATGCTAAGACAACTGTAATAAATATTGTACCTAATGAAGCTATATTAGTGTGCTTTGTAAACTAGACATTGACAGTATATTTCAGCATGATTGTGATTTTGACTGCATTGCCCAGCCCTGGTTGAGGTTAACATTTAGCTGCTGTAAGGGGTGGAACAAGCCTTCACATTATGCGCTTTCATAAAAATAATAAGCCAAGTATGTTCTGCATTCAAATGTTACTTAGCTAAAAGTGCAGAAGTACTTTCAGTAAAATTACATATTTTTAAGTAAAATTTCCCCCTGTTAGGTTATTATGGAATTACATTGTTATTGGTGATGCATTAATAAGCATCTTTTAGCTAAGAGGGAGCAATTTTAACCTATAGAAATGCATCATATATAAGAAAATTAAGTTGTGAATGTAGCTAAATCTGAAATGAAATGGGGATGTAAAGTTGTATAAAATGAAAAATTTAGGCACAAGCAGCCTGCTTAGAATTGCTTGCTTTCTACAGCTTACAACTTACTATATAATTAAAATATATTCCAACAGAGTGGGAAACATATCAACATAAATATTTCAGACATCATAAACATATAGAATCAGCCATAGAACTGACATTTAACCATGCAATTATCCTCCTTCAACAGATACCTTTCAGGTCATCATCAG
This sequence comes from Hemichromis elongatus, assembly GCA_015108515.1. Classification (NCBI taxonomy): domain Eukaryota; kingdom Metazoa; phylum Chordata; class Actinopteri; order Cichliformes; family Cichlidae; genus Hemichromis; species Hemichromis elongatus. The sequence goes on along the minus strand of VUQR01010426.1, from coordinate 66,519 downwards.
AAGTGCAGTCTGCTCTTTTATTTTCTCTTTCTATCTGTCAGCTGTGCCTTTGTCATGGGCACAGACTATAGATAGAGATGTCAAGTGAGACCTGTGTGTCACGGGGTTGGGGAACCTCTTCACTTCTGTTGACCTTCAGACAGACAGATTTATACACTGTCAAGTCACGGCGCTCCCACCACGGCAGTGCCTTCTGCAACCGGAGACAACCATAATAAAGACGTCAGGCTTTGACCTCTGTCTCTCTTCATTTCACCAGTAATTGTCATGATTGCTGAATAACATTCAGATTTCAAACAAATGCATTAGCCAAATGAGCCAAGGTGAAGACTTTGATGGGTAGCCTTTCTGTCCTCCTCTCAGAGACAGACTGATTGGACGGGAAAAAACCCCAACTAGACTGATTTGCCAGAATAATCACAGTAAATTGCTTGTAGCTCATTTGCAGATTGTTGTCAGCGAGATGGAGAGCAGTTTACCCATTTGACAGCTTAGTTAGCAGTCCAGGGACTTGTGAAATATCACACTTCATGCGTATTCCAATTTGAGAACCATGTGAGACGGGAAATTGTGAGATTAAAGCGAGATTCGGCTCAGCTGCATTTGGATGCGTATATCGCATATGTTTCATAAGAAGAATTCTTTTGATTGTAAATGAAAGATTTCATGTGCTTTGTTAACTTAACAGTGTTAATTACAAAACCAGAACAATTCAGTTTTCACCAATAAATATGAACGGTCATTGTCACTGCATTGCAGCATCTTCGTCTTCCTTTCTGTTACCCCATGTGGGTAAACAAGCAGTTGACATAAGTTAATTATTAATTAAACAAGAAGCAGGAGTGAGGAAATCATAGAGCAGTCCCTAAAGAGACCTCTAAACAAACGGGGCGTGGAGCAGGTACCAACGTGACCCTGCTCCCCAGAGTGCCGTCTACGGTGAGACTGCCGACTCACTAATGAGCTGTTTGCAGAAGTGGGTACACAGTGACAATGACCTTTGACCTTTGCCTACATCGTCTGGGGAGCAGGGAGGGCTAGAGAACAAGAACCTGTCCTTTCTGCGCTGCTTTTTTGCCTTGATAAAACAAGTTTTGTGGCACTTTCTCAAATGTTCTCCCTCTGAATGAATCGCTGCCGCCAAAGAGCAGCATTTCATTCTCGATGTGTGAAATTCACCCTGGGTGCTTCATAATGTCAGCGTGTTAGGAACTTGTTAACACTGGCTGAGCTGCACAATCACTTACATAATAATTATAGTAAAAAAGCCATAATGAGCATATCGAGACACATGACCTTCAGGCACTTTGTCTCCATACTTTTTTTTTAATTACCCTGATCATACAGGATTGTTTTTTTATGACAACATACAGTGAAACAGTATGAGACGCTAATGACCAGTTTGACAGTTTGATAGTTGGTGGAAATACTGTGTGTGTTTGAGGATGCCAGCGCGTCAACCGAGGAGCCCAGCGACAGTAAAAAGCCATCTAATTAACCCGCCTGGTATGACATCATGTGATTAAATTAAACCACATCATCTCCCTCTGGGTTTGCCTGGAAACAAACCCTAACAATTCATTCGCTAAGCTTTAATTTTCAAACCTGTTTCAAAGGCCCGATGCAAAAGATAATTACCAGCTTCATCTCGGTGGGTTTTTGTTCCATCCGGTTGTTCATTAATAACGATAAGAGGTTGGAGGTTAAAAACTCATTTAATTGCCTTTATATTAATGACATTATGAATAGCAGGCACTGTGGAGTCTAATTCTGTCCAGTAGTTAGTCGACATGCAGGGCCCCCTGGAGGGCCCCTCATTTTGCCAGAATTACACTACGGCAAAAACTAGAATTAATGTGCACCGCACTCTAGCAGCGATGACAAACATGCTCTCCAGCATGGAATTATCTTGAGAAATGGCCACGAAGACTCACTCTCCACTCTTTTTCTCGCTATACATGCACACTCACGAACGCGCACTTTGCAGTTGCATCATGAATCCTGTTTTGTAAACAGCGTCCAGTCTTTTTTTTTTTTTTTTTTTTTTTATTTTTTTTTTTTTTTTTTTTCTCCCGGGGGGGGGGGGGGGAAAAAAAAAAAAAAAAAAAAGGAAAAAAAAAAGAGAGAGGGGGAAAAAAAAGAAAAAAAAA
>VUQR01010426.1:44877-57627 GCA_015108515.1 Hemichromis elongatus | reverse complement strand
AATTAAATTTCTGCGAGCTGATTTGCATCTGCTCATCATCTGGATGCTGTTGTAATCCCCGCTAAACTTGTAGCCCTCTGCTCGCCTGTGTTCCTTTAAGATGAGAGAGGCTTTGATTTCCCCCATCTTTGTGTCACATTGACTGGCATGCTATTTGACAGGTGGAGTTAAAATAGAGAAAATTGTGGATGAAAATTCGTCAGTCTCAATCTCTTGCCCTGGGCTGTAGGCAGCAGAGACAGAAGCCCACTGCTTTGTGTCAAATGTTTATCAAAGGGCCTGATTAAATTGCTGTGTTCAGGGTAACAGCCTTATAGAAAAAAAAAGTGAAATCCCTATACCTTGGCAAGGAGTCCTTGTATGATTGTGAGCAGAATAAAGCGAGGGGATGTTTAGGTGCCAGAAGAAACCTCTGACCAGCCAACTGTAAGGAAGGCTGGAATATCATATGCCCTTTGTTGTCGCACAAAAAGAGACGCAGGCTCTGAGATCTGTTGTTGTTCTCACTTTCCTCTGTCTTCTCAATCATTCTTTTTTCTCTTTATTGCTGGAGGAAATAAACCTGGCCCCTTTTGCTGAGGCTAGCTAGCTTCCCCTGGCCATTCCTCTCTGTTTTGTTTCAAAAGGGCAAGGCTCTCCAGCCTGAGCAGTTTGCCCTGCAGTCCCACGCCAGGGGCGATGCTTGCCTCAGCTGCTTCATCACTGGGGGACTGGGCTAACGTCTCCTGACTGCACTTAGCTGTGTTTCTCTGATACGGTCATATCACATCAGCCTGGGCACATGTGACATTGCATCTCTCCCTAACTTTAAGCAGTTTGTTGCCATCCATGTTCTTTCTGCTTTTATCTTCCCATTTTTTTTTTGAGTGATGTTATGATTTGCTGCAATATTTTCTGGCAGTGCTGCTGCCACACGTTTGTGTCGGATAACAGGGCCTATTACAAGATCTCTCGATCTGGCCAGTTTTCCCCTACAGGAGACAGAGAGAGCTATGCCTCCCCCTCCCATTTTTTTTTTCGCTCATCCTTACCCCCGCATTTGAATTTCTAGATAATAGGCTTTGACTTCTGGCTGCACGTTTATGGGTCTTTTCATGTTATCAGCTTAGCTCATAGCGTGGAGCTGAAGAACACAGACTCCTAGTGACAGGCCAGCCAGTCAGCAAGGCGAGCCTGTCAGGATCTCTCATACACTAATGATTTCCCTTTAGTCTATTTTCTGTCTCATTGGCCGTTTCCTTCAAAAACAAAATTGCTCATTTAAATTCTCATGCCTGGGGCATTTTGGTCTTCAAATATTGTTGGAAAGTGAAAGGATTAGGCAAAATATGCTTTTTTAAAATGTTAATATATTTTCTGGTTCACTTTCTCCTCTGAGGCCAATTAGAGAATTTCTGCTGGCTGCATTAATGTCAAACTGACATCCCCAGCTATAATTACACTGTGCTTGAAACCTAACTTTCACTTGTGGGTAGATGAGTGTGCCTTGCAGTGACACATAGACTCGCTCTGCCAGCTTTTGATCATTTAATCATTGCTTGCTTTCTTTCACTCTTGCCTCCCTTGCTTGCTGATGATCTCACCTTTTATTCTTTCTGTTGCAAAATGCAGTGTTGTGTTTCATTATTCACCGCCGTATTTTGCAGGGTTCATTAGTGACATCATCCCCCCTCTTTGCCTGCTCGCAGCAACGCGAGGCGAATAGGAGGGTCCCTTCAGGTGCAGATACCATATGTACATTGTTTACTCGCATGATTCCCGATTTACATTGTCTTGTTTGTGTTCTCTGCATGTTCTGTTCTATTTTTTTTTTTTTTGTTTTGTTTACGGTGCAACGACTGAGTGCTGTCAGGATTTGAAGGATGGGTACACATGCAGCGTGTTTTTGCCAGTCCTCCTGATGCTGTGTCAAGACCAGGGAAACAGTTAAAGTGGTTAATGCTTTCACTGTGAATATGAATGTCTCCACACAGTGCTCTAAAACTGTGTGACAGACTCCGCAATTTGGGCTTCTTTTCCCTGTCAGTTAATATAGAGGTAACGATGCTTCATTCTTAATATCTATATAGAGAGGAGTCGACTGACATGTTGAATGAGCAACAATAATGCTGAACAAAATTAGAAGGGAGAGATTTTCAGAGGGATTTGTGTACTAATGTGCAAATCTGTAGACACTCCAAATGAGGAAAATCACAAGTTACATTGAGACTTAAATGTGTGTCTGACACTGGATTTTTTTTTTTTTTGGAAAGGGAAAAAGAACAAAATGCTTCAAACGCCCAGATTTCTGCTGTTTTACTGACACCTTTTAAAGGCTGGAGATGATAGGAGTGTTATCAGACATCAGTTTTCTTCACAATGCGCCCTGCAGAGGCGGAAATGCTCGCACACCTACACATTTTAAAACCAAACTCCATCACTGTTCTCAAAGTGACTTCAGGCACCAATTGCTTCTGTCAGGAGAGCAGACTGTTGTGAATGAGCTGCACTCCTCCTCCCCATTTAGCCTCCAACAGCTTGACAATTGTGATGCCAATCAGCTTAATGACCCAGTGATTGTTCTGAATTTTTATTAGCCCATGTTGGACACCGTCAGTCTGTTGCAGTATGTGCTGTTTCTGGAGGGGGAAAAAAAAAATCACAGCATAATTCGACAAAGTGTACATAAGCTTCCTTGGCTATTCGTAATGTCTACCGTCCACCTCTGCTCCCCCACCCCCCCACCTCGTTTTTTTTTTCTCCCCGCCTCACTCTGTTTGCATTGTTTTACCCTTTTGCTTGGACTTCAGGTAATAGGAAATGGCACTGACCCCTCCTGATCCCCCCGATTACCTTCGTGAAGCGTGAATGTGGTATGGAATCACACATCAGGAGACGAGTTGTAATTATTTCTGCGATGCCATCAGCATGGATCAATCACTCAGGGAGGCTACGAGTGGAACGCCGCTCGCAGCCATAGATGGAGCCAGCAGCGACCATCTTTGACTGACAGCTTTGGTAATTAAGTGATTGTATAGACCCCTCCGACTGTTATAACAACCTTGTCAGGGCCAGCCTGTGTTTGGAACACACTCAAATCAATGTGTTCTCCACTCCCTAAGCACTTCTGATCATGTACCTCAGACAGAACAACTCTTTGCATTGACACTGCTTTCCTTTAATAATTGACATGGCAGAAAACGCAGAAATGTGCTTAAAATGAACATTATTAGCATCTTTTTTCTCATAAGAGGCCAAAAAAAAAGGTAAATTTCAAGGCCACTAGCGCTTGATGAATAAAAGTAGATTTTACTCTCTTCCTTGTATCAATCTTTGAATTTCCTGGCATATAATAACTCTAACCCACACTTCAAATCTGAACTTGAATGTCACATGTTTCGTTATTGCGGGATGTGTAGAAGTTGGAATAATATACAGTGTGTCCATCTTAAATGTCAGGCCACTTTAACGCTCCAACCTTTAACTCCAGATCTCCCGGGATCTAAATTTCCATCGAAATTTGCTTCCCATCGGCATATCATCATATCTTTGCCTTATTTCACCACATAAAATGAAACATGTTTGACAGCAGAGAACTAGGTTGTCCATATGGTCTCAAAGAGAATAATTGGTGTGAACATTCGCACACAATTCTTTTAGATTGATGTGCCATTGATCACTCATCTATTTATTATGTCAAACAGTCAAGAGTTCTTTCTGTTATTTAGTCTGAACTTTTAAACTGGCAACTGCAGTATCCAGGTCGAGTTAAATCAATAGTGGGACCACATGCTAAATAAACCACTTCATATTACCCCTTCAGAGTACTCATACGCGTAGTACGAATGGTGAATATATCACAAGACTTAAAAAGGCTTTATTAAGATGTCTGTTATATATCATATAGAATGTCTAAGCCTTTATTATCTGTCATTGTTTTTTTTTAATACTATTTATTTTATGATTAAACTCTATCTGCTGATGCCATTAGATGTGGCTGAAAATCACAGGAAAAACAAGTGACCTTTGAGTTAAGTTTTTTTTTAATGATTTGCTTGCGTAAAACAGCTTTGATGACATATGATGTCATGCAGATGTACCGATGGTTAAAGAGAACCCTCACGTTAAAAATGCTCTTTGCATTGATATTATACACGTATGTGATTACAGCTACATTGCAACAACATGTGTCATAAACCATCTGTTAAATATTTTTCCTTGGCTTTCAGTGCTAAACAGAGAGGATACCATATTAACATATTATATTAAATGTTGGCCTGGAAGATTCTGATTTGATTGCATAACTTTGTGTTCTCGTTTATACGTCAGCCTTAGCTGTCAGACTCCTCTGAGCAGTTTTTTGTCCGATGATGGAAAGTTTAGGAGCTCAAAGTTTATTGAGTTTTATATGAGGTCAGAGATTAGGAAACTAGTGCAACGGTTGTGCCAACATCTCGAACAGGGGGTCAGTCCAAATTAAATTCAAGTGCCTCAGCCTCATGTATTGGCTTATAAACTCTAAAATATTCTGAAAAAAAAAGATGCAAAGTCTATTTTGATATCCGACATAAAAAGAGACAAACTTTGGGATCAGCAGCAAAATAAAGACGTCTCACTACTGGTGTCAAATTCACCCCGTTTGTTTTGCTCTCACCAGTTCTTCACTTAACCAACAATTCTCTTGTGGTTTCTCTTGGCCACACACACACACACACACCAAAAAAGGTTAAGTGTGTGATATTTGCCAGAGCTCGATATATCAAAACACAGAGAACCTCTCTGCACCAAGGTGCTCACAAGAAGTTAATTTCTGTGTTTTTATTTGTTTTCTTTACTAGAAGTCTTCATTGCAACAGGCTGATATGCACCAATTTTTCAAGATGTTGATTTCTGGGAAAGGATTTGTGAAGAATCCTAAATCCTCGGGGGCTCAGACACAAAGATGAGTCAATTATTCTTTTAAAAAAATGTATTTCTCCCTCTTAAACACTGACCACCTAACATTAGTGACGCGTGGACAATACGGGTTTAATTTTTCATTGTGATACTCTGACTTGATATATGCCTGCTGTCTTTGTTGTTATCCTTTTGCAGCTTTTAATCAATACAATACTTCCCATCCTATTCCCACCATCTGTGATGGGATGGTCAGTCACAGCCCGCGTATGCTGACACTGGCACTTAAGCTGTTTTCATGCCACAACAATGTGAACTGCTGAGTGCAGTACTTGGCCCTGTTGTGTCTAATTTGAGGTGTTTTAGCAAAATTCTCAAAGTAATACTAATGCTTAAAATTCATAATAAAATGTATTAATTGTTGACTAATAATAGAAGCTTAGATCATATTGAAATCCACAGGAAAGACCATTTGTCCTCTGAGGTTGTGCAGTGTTCTGGAGTTATGTTAATCAGGCACTTTAGCATCTAATAAACTTAATTAAATATAAATGTGTTCTGAATTAAAAGCAGAAAAAAATCGATGAAGATACTGAAATGCTTCTCAGTCACTCTTTGGCTTTTTTTAAATGGCCCTAGAATGTTTAAATTGTTATGATGTATAATTAAAATATTTGTAATACTGCTTGATAGACAAAGTGTTAAACATTACATTTAAATCTGTAGATTCTAAAATGGGAAAAGTGGCATTTTTACATGCATAATTAAAAAAAAATCTCTAAATGGGCTCCCCCCTGTCCTGATTGGATCCTGCTTTTAATGACGTTGCTCATGAAAATTAAAAATATATAACTGAGCGAGATCTTAAGTCTGCGATCATGAGGCAAGCAGCAACCCATGAATTTAATCTTATTTACAGAAACACTACAGCCGGTTGTGTTATTTTGTTTGTTTGTTTTTTAACTTGTCTTTTGTGAAACTCCTCCACCTCTCCGTGCGTGTCCGGCTGTCGCAGCATCCTCCTAACGACACCACCCTCCATCCCCGCAGTGACTGACAGGCTAAATGCGGGGGTGTCTCTGCGTAAACGCTGCAACTGTGCAACCTAAAGGTCGCCAGCGGTGAAGTGACAGCTTACACGCAAAGCCGCCAGAGAATCAATATGGTGCCAGCCACTGTTACACCGTCCCATCATCGACCATCAGCTGGGGCAATAAGACGATACTCTAACTGGTAGCGTTCAATTTGCTCCTGCGGCGCCTTAAACCTAATAAAGCGATTGATTGTTCCTGTTTGCAGTTGATGAGCTGCCCATGCGCCTCTCCACACATTGACTGACGTGTTTAAGCATCGCTTTGATCCGATCTGAGCGATTTGTAGGGAATAAGGCTCAGAAAAGGCCCGATTACAGGCTGCATGTGGACAGAATATTCTAATTGGCTCTCCACCGCGGGGATAATGCACTTTACAGCCATGTGTGCCATGTTGCGCTCGAAATCTCTTTTATTTTTTGAGCTTCATCGGTGATCGATAACTATTTTAAAATAAGTTGTATAAGTTAAATGTGAAGCAGTGCGGCTCATTAAAGGGCAGCTGAGGCCCCAGTTTGCTCGTGAACTTCACTCCAGCACAGTCTGGCCTCACTTTGTCGCCGCCTTGTGCTCAAAACCTTCCTGCATCTCACGCTGGAGGAGGGCAACATCAGCTGTGATGATCCAGAGGTAAAACATTTTAATCTTCTTACTGTCCGCGGCTTTTCATTTAAACAATTATGAAATACGGTTAAAAATGTAATAGACTTTGTTTAAAAGCTTAAAGAAAAAATACATATTTAGATTAAAGGCTTGGATGAAAAAAAAGAGATATTACAGCAGAATGAAAATATTAATCTTTCATCTCACTGAACGTTTTCTATACGTGAATAATAAACAATATTCATACAGCTAGATAATAATGGGTATTTAAATTGTTTAATTAATATAAACGTTTTAATTTTAATTATGGTGTAATCCCTGACAAATAAACAAATAAATAAATATAGTTCTGTTATTAAGCAAAGTATTAAAAATAAATTTCCTTCCACATTTGTAAAAATAAAAGCTCCATGTATCATAAAAAATCAAGAACACAGTTTGCTGTTTTAAGTCCCCGGAGTTATTATTTTTAAATGAATAATTAAATCAGGAACAAACCTACAAATCCAGATTTTGGACACAAACAAATCTTCATCCGCTTCACATGAAAAATCAACAGCACCGTCTTCCCTGCCCACCTGCTGAAAGGAGCAGAAAAAAAGGAGAAAAAGAAATGACAATAATAAGAATAGGAATAAATGAACCCTTTCGATGTCCCTGCATCAGATTCCAGAAAAGGTCGTAGTAGCTGTGGAGAGAGGAAAAGATTCCATCTGGGAGAAATTACACACGTCCGCCAAACAGAGAGAGAAACGTGCTGCTACATTCGCCCACCTACAAGAAGTGGCGTTTCCCATCATCCGGAGAGTGTGCAGCCTCTCTCCGCAGACACTTTGTCAGCTTGAGCCGCAGATTTTTTTTCTTCCTCCACATCCTTCAGATCCACATGGAGAGGGAAAAAGTGCTGATTTTCTACTACCTTTGAACACTCATTAGCACCTCATAATTACTCTACTAATTAGGGTGACATGGTTATTAACAAGATGCGCTATCATGACAGTCACCACACCTCCCCGCTCCTAAATATGTCGACCTTGCGGCTCCTAGAATATATCCTTAAAGATAGATCAGATGCCACCAGCGACACCGCAGCCGGTACTCAGGGCGCCCAAACCTCTGACCTGATATTTAGCTTTTTATCTCCACAAACTATTTTCAAAATAATAAATCAGGACTGAAATGTAGCTGTTTAAATCTGACAACAGCTGCACTTTTAAACGTTTACGAGGATAAAGAAAGCTTCAAAAAGAGTTCGACGGCTAGAAATAAAGTAAATGTTTGTACTTCATCCTACCATGCTCGAGCTTCCACTGAGGACTTTTTTTTTCGCTTTATGAAATTATTTCAAATCTGAAATTAATTTTTCATTTTCTTTTAAATTCCCACATCTGCAGCTTTTTCTTCGCGGCCAGGATTTAATATAAAAATTGCCCAGTTTGGCCTTAAAGCACACGCGTGTATGTGGTTTTTTTTCCTCCCTTTTTTTTAAAGAGCTGCACTAAACTCAGTGCAATGGTTGGATTGAACTACCTAGATAAAGAAACAACTCGCTGATTGGTGAGGTGCCCGAGCCGGTCAGGACGCAAGCCAATGGGAGATGAGGAAGGTGGGTGGGGAGGTGGAGGGGGAGAGAGAAAAAGGCGTCGAGTGTTTATTATAAAGGAGAAAATATTAATTCCCCCTCGCCGTGGGCCGTGACGTCAGTATAGGAAGTCATTGTAGAGCTACACTGAAGCGATTAGCAGCAAAAAGGGGGAGCCTGATGTCGAGGAGTCAGCCCTATGTATATCTCTCTATACGCCTCAACTTTTAACACAAAGTTCAATATCCAAACACAAAAAGGGACGTGGACTACGCAGACCCACACTTTGCTTTTTCGCATTTTCACTGAATGTAACTTCGTGGACCATAAGCTGTGTGAGCCGCCTGTAAACGTGGATTTTGTCTCTCTACGGGGTTTATTTCTCAGCTCTTTTTTTTAAAAAAAAATAAATATTTTATTTATTTATTTATTTTTTCTAACTCAGAGTTAATTTCGCTGACTTTCTTGTGATTTGCGCCGGAGGAGAAGCATCTCGCTGTTGTTATGAAGACTTCATCCGTCCTTTCTTAATATGGAAGGATCCAGCGGGTCGAGTTTTGGGATAGACACTATTTTATCCAGCGCGTCTAACTCTGGTAACCCTGTGCTAATGAACGGAGATTTTCGGCTCGACAGCAGGACAGCGGATTTCAGGAGCCAGGCGACCCCGTCGCCATGCTCGGAGATAGACACTGTGGGAACGGCTCCCACGTCCCCCATCTCGGTCACCATGGAGCACGCGGCCGATCCGCATCTGGTCCAGGACAGCCTTCAGCATCACCACCATCACCACAACCAGCCGCAGAGTTTGCCGCTGTCGCCTCAGCAGCAGCAGCAGCCGCTCGCCGGGGCCGGCTGCGCCCCGAGGACTGCCACCTCCTCCTTTTTAATCAAAGACATTTTAGGCGACAGCAAACCCCTGGCTGCTTGCGCACCTTACAGCACCAGTGTATCCTCACCCCATCACACACCAAAACCAGAAAGTGCCACGGCTCCGGACGGCTTCAGGCCCAAATTGGAAGAAGACGAGAACAGAAGCAAGTTGGACAAAAGAGACGACATTCAGATCGAAATGAAATGCAAGGGTAAGAGCTCGTCATTATAGCAGGCTTGTTAAATTCACATTTTCAAGACAGTTGAGTTCAGTTTTGGCAGGATGAACCAGGGACTCAATAATAATAATAATAATGATAATAATAATAATAATAATAATAGCGCTCGTTGTCTTAGATCAAGTTTTCTTTATTAGTCTAATAGAGGTAAAAACAGATGTATGCCTGGTGATTCTCCCCGTGCGCGGGGCCTCCCTAGTGGGTCAATTAGAGAGATTATTGTTCTTCCTGGAGGGGGGATTATGGTGCACTGAAACACAACTACAAATAGAGATGGATTGATATATTGATTTCTCGTTTTCTGATAGAAAAAAAAAAAGAAATCTTCAGATATCAAATGCAGACGTTTCTTTTATTGCTGTTGTCTTGCCTCACGTGTTGCTAAAGGAAGTATTTGTACAAAGTTGGTCAAAGTTTGAGTGAAGGTGATGCACACCTCTGCGAGGTTATTATTTGAGTGTCAGTGTTGGGAGGAAGACGTAAAAAAAAAGAAAAAGAAAAAAAAGGTTGATGTGTGAAGAAAATTTCCAGCAGGCCTTTTATGGTTAACCACAATTCACCCGCCTTGCTCTGCGCCTATAGGGACTAAAGAAGAGGGTGACCGGGAAATCTCCAGTAGCAGAGACAGTCCACCGGTGCGCACGAAAAAACCTCGCAAAGCACGGACAGCCTTCACCGACCACCAGCTCAACCAGCTTGAGAGAAGCTTTGAGCGACAAAAATACCTCAGCGTGCAGGACCGCATGGACCTGGCCGCGGCTCTCAACCTGACAGACACACAAGTCAAGACCTGGTACCAAAACAGACGGTAAGCGGCCATCATTTTTAATAACTGCTGCAGACACAACAAGCGAGACGAGGTCAAACTGGGGAGCAAGAACCCCTTTTGGCTCTGTAAAACAAATGAATACAGCTGTTCTACCGGCCAACACTGGGTATTTAAATCTAAAGTTTGGGTTTGGAAGCACTGACGAAATCAATCTTACTTTTATATTTAGTATTAGTAAACTTAATTATTAAGTAATAGTTTTATTTACTTATTTATTTAAAAAGTGTTTTCCAGCCACATTAATTCCACATCTAAAGATCTGCGTTTGTTAAATTTTGGCGTTGCGTAATCTTAGCATTTCTAATCCAAATGGAGGGAGAAATAAATGAAACCTCAAAAATCTTGTATTTTAATTGATTTAATTGTCCAAAAAAAAAGCAACAAAAATGTTGATTTTGATCATGTTATATTTTTATTTCGTTTAAAGAGTCAAAAAGAAAAATAAACAAGTTTTATTTTCTGAATATTTGTGGACAAGTGGAGGCTGACACGATGACACGTTGGTCAGGAGATGATGTGTAAAATAAAGACGTGTATGTAAATTCGGACATTATATATAAATAATATAAAAATACATTATTTTTCTTTTTTTTTATATTTCGTTTTGCAATCTTCATCAAGTCTTATTGCATAAATTATTTCAACGATAATAAATTGGTCCATTTGTTTAATTACTGGAAGTGCCCTGATATATTTTTCTGCGCTGTAAATATGAAACTTGTGCTTCTTACTGCTCCCGAGTTTCTAAAATAATCTCACTAAAAGGCCCTTTCCATTTTATCCCGCAAGCCTTCACAGTACAACTTTATTTGCATACTTTATTAAAAAATGAGCGTACGTTATATTTTTGTACAGGTGTGGGAAAACTAGGTTTGGCTAAGTTTGGACTGAAGCGTGTTTCCCCCATCTCGCTCTCTCTCGCTCTCTCTTTTGCCTAATTAAACCATAACCATATATTCGTGCCCGCAATAATTAGGCCTCTGCATACCAATTAAAGGGGCGTTTGGGGAATCGGCAAGAGAGCGAAGTGATTAAATAATTCATCTGTTGTATTTTGATCTGATTTCCAGGACGAAGTGGAAGAGGCAAACGGCGGTCGGATTAGAGCTCCTGGCTGAAGCAGGAAACTACTCGGCCTTACAGAGAATGTTCCCGTCGCCCTATTTCTACCACCCGAGCCTGCTGGGCACCGTGGACAGCACGACGGCAGCCGCGGCGGCCGCAGCCATGTACAGCAGTATGTACCGGACTCCTTCCTCGCCGCATCCCAGCCTCCAGAGACCTCTTGTCCCGAGGGTGCTCATTCATGGCCTTGGGCCGGGGGGGCAACCGGCACTAAACCCCATGTCTAACCCCATGCCCGGCACGCCGCACCCGCGGTAAAACGCAAAATTAAGACGCTGACCAGAAACCTGGTTGAACACATGATGTGAGTAACTGCATCGGAACCACATTGCAGGACTTTTTCTCTCTACCCCCCCCTCCCCCCCCAAAAAAGACACATTTAAAGACATTTTACAGAAGTAAAGGAGGTATTTAATATAGGCCCGAATAGCCTAAGCCCAGTCCTAAAGACTTTCTGTCCGGGCCCAGACACACCGCGAGGACTGCTCATGTCTGATTGTTTGTTTGTTTGTCTTTTGTACAAATACACTTACATTAGCAAATAAACTTATAAAGTTTATTAGATGGAGAAGAACTGAATGAATAAAGAAGTACTGATACTGATTGAATTGTAGAAGCCTTAATTGAAACTCGTGTCCAAATTAATTTTTTAAACGCAAACTTTCATTCAAGAAGATTCAAAAACCGGAGTCGAATTTTATTCATAGAGCACATTCAAAATTAGCAACAGATGACCAAAGTTGTTTAAAATGTCCTTCTATTTTTTATACTGATAATCCCACCATTTACAATTAATCTGCGAAAGAATAGATATATACATATACAAAAGTTTACAGCGTTTATGTGCACTTTTTCTATTACAATAATCGACCGCGTGGATTAATATTTTAACCTACCTCATTATAGCGGTGGATAACCGTCAGAATTTAATCAGTTTTTAGCCTGACTTAATTTAAAGGTAAATAATTTGTTACAGCAGCATATGGTCTTTAATTTGGGAGACACAGAATCGGTGATCACCGACTGGAGGTCAGTTTCCACCCCTTTATATTTGTGTTTACCAGCACATATGCATATGGATGCGCAGCAGCTGATTGGTGGTGAGATGAATGGTTTTGATGAGTTGGGTATACTGGGAATGTGGCCTTGGCTTAGCAGCTGTTCCCTGGGAGAACAGCAGACAATAAGCCTGAATTTCTCAGCGTGAACGATCAGTGCAGCAGGATCAGGACAAGAAGCCTGCAAGAAAGAAAGATGAAAAAAAAAACTGCCGATAATCTACTCGTTCTCAATAACTAATAGCCTCTAGTGAACTTACTTTCTCGAGGTTTTGTGGGAAAATAATCTCCAGTGACCTCAGAACAGACTCGGTGTCACAGGAAGTTTTGCATCAGTCTTAAATCATCTGCAACATTACGCACCAGCACTGACTAAAAAATAATCTTCGAATGTTTTTGCGGTAGGGAGCCGTGTTTTTTTTTTTTTTTTTTTTTTTTTTATACCCCCTTTTTTTTTTTTTTATTATTTCTGTAT
>VUQR01010426.1:29947-44299 GCA_015108515.1 Hemichromis elongatus | reverse complement strand
CTCACTCTCTCCCTCCACACACACACACACACACACACACACACACACACACACACACACACACACACACATACATCATCATCATCATCTAATGCACAGACTCGCACATAAGTCAGCTTTGTCACTTTGCCAGTGGAAGCTGTAAACACAGGCTTAAGTTTAGCCGTTTCTTAATACTTTGAGCACATGTTAATGTTGCCTATTTAAGCCATCTGCCTGTCATTCACTCTGTGGACACCTCTCTCAGCCATTTAGAGGAAAAACAGTCCCGCTGGTTTCACCTTCGGCGTGCACGGCTGCACGCTAAAGGACTTACTCGACCAATTAAATTCGTGTTTTCCCATTTTAATCAAATTTCTGAGACAGGGCCGGGATTATTATGGACTCGAGTGTTCGGGGCGCAGCCACTGCGCGCTTCTTGTGCACAGTAATTCGACTAAGCACAGTGTCCGCTTTCATCAGAACTCGGGGTCTGTGGATTTTGGAGTGAAATCGCATCAGGCCGCAGAAGAAGCGTTTGGGAGAGCAGGCTGTTGGAGGATAAATCACTCCCTTCTCGGCCTTGTAACCAGTGATTGCGAAAACAACTTTGGCCTGTATCACCAACGCGGAAAAATATTAGCCCACTGTATTGACCCTGCAGCTTTTGCCCATTACTGCGGTATAGTGCCGACGCATGTTGTTCATATGCATGACTTCAACAGCATTATTTATTTATTGCACTCTGCGGGTGGGAGGGTTGGGGGTGTCGGCGGTTGTGGGGGCTGTTTCCAATTCATTAATAATAAGCTAAGCCATACAGCAGCGCAGAATTAATAGCCTCCGACCATCTTTTACCACTGGTTATTTCTTGGCATTGCTTTAATCCAATTTTTTGTTTTTATTTTAAAAGTTGCTCAAGTTAAAAAAAAAAACACACACAGTATTTTTGTTGTTGTTGTAAAATCTGTGGTAAATGCAAGAGTACTTTTCTGCCGATTAAATGTCTCCCAAATCTGTTCGGATAGATGGCGAAAAAAATAGAGGCTAATATTGTTATTTAGACTGTGAATTCGCTTGTGAGGCCAAACAACGGACTTTTGGGCGAAGATGAGCAATACTTGAGGAAACACAATCACTGGTGGAAAAAAAAGGGCAGCAGACTTGAATAAAGAGGATTAGGCCTTTCTTTTACATGGCGCATATTATCCAGAACAGATGGGCTTTAGAGAGTCGTTTTCGTCTTCTTCTTGCCTCAAGGAACCTCGTTGGGCACTTTAATTGCCACTTTTTCCAACTGATGTAATGGTGGGATATCTTTTTCATTACAATAATGAGGTAACACTTGCTCTCCTTGGCCTCTCATTATCACAGCTCCTACATCACTCACTAAACACAAATTTAACCCCCACCCCCCACCTGCCTTCTTCCAAAAAAAAAAAAAAAAATCTTGATGGCTAAGATCTCTTACACAGGTCAAATCTTGCATCTTGTAGGCCAAATTATCACCAACAGTTTATGTTTATATTTTGTTAGAAGTAAAAAAATTTTCATTATTTAAGTGCCTGCAGGAGAGTCGCATTCAAAAGGTGTAAATAATAGCTTCAGTTAGAAAAACTCATTTTGACTCAGCGAGGGTCAGGCGCTGTGCTATTCAGAGACGTGCATGCATCAAGTTGGTGGTGCTTATAAATGGATTCTTAGTCCAAAGCGTGCACGCGCTTACACACACACACACACACACACACACACACACACACACACACACACAAAAGATGGTCAGCCAGTGACTTTATCCACTGATCAGCAAAATGCTTATATTTGAGAACAGCTTCTTTAGGTAAACTTGCAAAAACAAAGATTCCCCCAGTATTAATTACCAAATATGTGAGTATTAATTTAAAGGCTAAACTATCTACAGGTATCATGTAGTTGTACACAATGTTGTGCTAGTCAGTCGAGCAGATTGTAAAGTTTAAACCTAGTTCACCAGTACCGTTAAACAATTTAATTAGACATACAACACAAAGTTGCTTAACTGCTTTTTAATGCTCAAGTTATAAACATTTGACATTCTAGGGATGATTGAAAATGCACTTATTTTCTGAAAAATTTTGCATGAAATGAATAAAAATCTATTTTATTTAACACCTTTTATCCAAATTCAAAAGACTACGACATAAAAATAAATGTTTTTTCTTAAGAGTTTATATATATCTGTGAGTTTAATGCACTGTATTCATGCAGTGTTTAGGATTCTGTGCAGCTTGAAAGATGAGATAAAAGCTCTCTTTCGATTTCCTCTCAAATACAAAGAGTTGTCATTTTCTGACCTTTATTTCTTCTGTGTTGATATAAGAAATTAGTGATGTGAAATATTTGTTATTTAATTATTTGTTTTTTTTAAAAAAGTGCCTTATGGGGTTTTTTTTCAAACAGAAAATAATACTAAGTTTGGTTGTTAAGAGCAGTGAGTACCCAGTGAGCAGACTTGTTGACAGGGTAAGCCATCCACTCATCATCCTTACAAACACCCACCTCACAGCTCAGCCTAGACTAGCATGGACATCTGCAACAGTCCCGTCTGAATGATGCCGTATAGCTGCGACATATCATAGTTTAAATGGCCTCATCATTTCAGCAAATCCAGCCAGTTTCCCTCTCTCTTTTTGTCAAGTGACAGGACAGCTGATGGCAGAGAAGCTCCGCTACCTTTCAAGTTTCAACCAGGCGCCGTCACATGCGACCGCACAACCAGGAAGAAAAAAGTCTGTCAGCAGTGATGTCAAAAGCTTCAATTTTTACAGAGCAATTAGGGGTTTCATCACAGCGGAGCGATGTCAGGATTCATTACGGCTCAGCAACAGCTAATTGCTTCAAGGTTAAAGTAACAGATCTGACGGCATTATATTTTAAGTGACAGACTCAAATTCTGGTGGTGTTTCACAGAGCACAGCTCTGACATTAAGGGAGTGCGCTCAGGAGGATGGTGGCTGAGAAGCAATAAAAATTACTGCACATTAGGATTGTGATTGGTTAAAGTAGTGGTGGGTCTCTAAGGAACATATGGTTACTGCTGTTTTTGTCTTTCTCTGTAAGGGGAAACAAAGGACAATGTAACATTGTACTTGGAAAACACATTTTCCATAACATCATTCTTGAGTTGTCTATTTGCCCTCGTGGGTATAAAGTATCCATCTAGTACGAGGCACAAATGGAAAATCTAATATCTGTTCAAACTTTGCACCTGCCATCGAAGCATCACAGTGTACCCGCGTCTCCTTGTGACGGCACCAAACCTGCAAAGTTTTGTCTGTCCACTTGTTTTAACCTCTCTGTGGTCCTTCAATTTTAACCTCTCAGGTGTTTTTTTTTTAAAAGCTGAGAGGTTAACAAACTTTTCTAAGGAAGCAGCAAGACAATTTCCTTGTCTTCTGTTAGCTTACTACCTATTTAAGACCCCTGAACCTAGTGAATTTCACATGAAGAATAGTAATATGCAAAATCTATTCCTTAAACCTCGAAGTAATGGATCCTGATGTCACATAACTGTAAAAGCACATTTTTTCATGAGATATGAATACTCTAATACCCAGGAATGTTTTCTCGAGAAAAGCACAGATAACAAAAACAAGTTTTTGTGATTTTTATCAGAAATAAAATCTGACCTCTGACCTCTAAACGATACTAGGCAGCGTTAGGCCTGCGTTTTTGTCATATCAGAACCAACCCTAATTATTATCTTTATATTGATTTGATCAGTGATTGCCTGTTTACACCTTCCGCATATGGAGAAATGTTAAGATTTATTTAGTCTTATGTTACTTGACATGGTAAAAATTTAGGACCAGTTTAACTCTAGTTTTTTTTTTTTGTTTTTAAAAAAAATTATTTTAGTTTTTAAATAACTTCTTGGAGATGATCTGGGTCGTTAGCTGCTGAATATTCACCATTACGCTTGCTAACTGTGGGTGGTCAGTTGGTGCTTCATGCTCTGGGATTTTAGAGCTTTTTCACTTTTAAACTGCTTTCTGTTTTGTGATATCAATAGGCCAGACGGCCAAAATGATGTAATATAAAACACCGTAGAATGGAGGGAAACTGTATGTAATGATGTGTCAGTTTATTATTTTACATGTGGGCAATCAAATGAAAGCCATTCTTAATATAAGATATTGATTGTAGCGGCTTAAATATGGCAGCAGTAACCAGAGGCAGCTAAAAGCTCTGGCTTTTGTCTGGGCTAAGCTAATATTCTTTTCATTCAGACCTTTTCATATCTTAATGACCCCAATTTAAGACAGAAAGGGAACATTTTTGAGTAAAATGAAATATGGATTGGGGCATGCATGCCGGAGAAGTCTGCTGAAGTCGTTTCAATTGAGCAGTTGTTTACCCTTGGCTTTTTTTCCCCCTCTTAAAGTAGAATACCTGATCCTTTGAACTGATTGTTTGTTTAACTGCTGCTGGGAATCAAGAATCCCTGAGGTCTGAGTAAGTGTTGATCTAAGGTTGGATTTGAAATAGCCTAATGAGGAACTCTTTGGATAATTAGTGATAGCTGGAATGCTTGTGGATAATTTGAGTGCTTCACCACCCTGTAACAGCAAGGCAACGGGGAGGAGGGCGGATGATGAAAGAACAGAAAGATCAGGGTTAATGAAAATTAGCATGTCAAGTTAGTCCCTACCTCTGTTTTTCTTCTTCTTTTTTTTCATCTTTTGTTCTTCTTGAGAGGCGTTATTGTTGATGTAATGGAACAATTAGCAGCGTGGTTCAGTGCAGGGATAAGGTGCTGCTGGAGAGAATGGTTGCTGCTGCTGCTGCTTCTCCTGGAAATGCAACTAACACTGTGGTAATTAGAGTAAGGAAGGTGTCTAGAAGTGAGGTCCAGCAGGAAATGAGGTGGTGGCAGTGGGCCTATGGGGACAAAAAGGCTTCCCTCCTTCTGTGCCCACTCGGTATTCGGTGGGAGACCACAAACAAGAGCTGTGCCCAGTTCAGACAATCATACAAGTTTGAACTGGTCTGGACAAAACCACCAGTTAATTCTGCTTTTGATAGTTTTCACAGCTGTGGTGTGTATGTGTCAAGACACACAGCCATGACTGGTGCTAATAAAGGTTTAGTATTCTTTAAGGCAAGATTTGTTGTTATAAAAGCTGTCAGTTTGTCATCATGGAATAAATGCAAACGATAAGTTTGCGTTGGGTAGCAGTAAGAGAAACCCCACCTAAGCAGGACCTTGCAATGCGATTTTGCAGTATGGAAAAAACGAGGATGATGCTGTGAACCTCGTTTCCATCAGGTTGTTTGTTTTTGTTTGGAATCACAACAGTAAGCAGCGAGCACTCGCTGGAGGTTGTGTCATGCCACAGTTAATTACATTTTTAAATTAAAGCGGTCTCCAGATCAACTTCCTGAAGATTGACATTAAGAACAGCATTGGGTGTGAAGAGAAGTACCTGTGATGCGCAAGCACAGGCCTGCCGAGTGGTGAGATGTGATTAGGAGCTCGTGTTAAGCACTGTCTGGCCCTCTCACCACTTCAGTGCTGCAGGCTTCGGGCCAGAATGCAAGCTGTTGATTGGCTCTGCGTTTTTAGATATTTCACAAGCATCTCCTCCTGCAAGAAGTGGAATGATTTTAACACATGCACACAGGCATATGCCTGCATCTCATACACACGGAGTGGTGAGAAACTTGGACATATGCATGCTCACACACAGAGTTGCTAAATGTGTTGCTAAATGGATAAGGAAGGATCAGATCACCAAGGGAGTCAGAATGGTGCAACAGAACAATAGTTATGTTTCTCACTGCAGTTGGAAATAAACAGGGCTTTTTTCAAGGGACAAAACTGGTCTTTCTCTGCATTAACCATTGCTATGGGCTTTTTATATAGTTATTCTCCCCATAGTCACACAAAGCAGCTACCCCCCTAGTTGAAGCGATTTGCTTTTCACAATGCCTCAGCTTAACCAGCTAGGTCAGGTCAAGTTGACTCAGACAATAGGGACTTTAGTGTCTCACCCACAGCACAGAGTGTCGCAGAAACAAAGCAGCTCGCAGCAAGTGGAGCAAACATTTCATAAAGTCGTGGCCTCAGTCTATAAATGTCCTGTCTAATCTGTTATTTCTCATCAAGCAGGCCTTTTATCTATTCTCGCACTCCGAATGGATATCAATATTTGGAAAAATAGTTCATCAAATTATTTCCTTATTCCTGACTGCTATCATAGCTCTGATAGTTTTTAGTTCCAAGCCTGTTCTTTTTTACTGACATTTTAGATATGGATATTAAAAAACCCCAAAAAACCTAGGGTCCATAAGACACCATCACTTTAATCACTTTAATCAATAATGGATTAACCATCTGCATTCAAATTATTTAGCAAAAATGCCAAGAAATAATCAAATGTGAAATGTGACTATGAAATGTGTGTGTGTGTGTATATATATATATATATATATATAATGCTTTATTTTAATGAGATTATCTTTAATACTGGCATTTTTTGGACAGCTGTGTGACAAAACAGGACAGATGAAATGTTAGTTTTGTTATACTAACATTTGTTTTTAGATTATCTGGCAGATTAATAGATAATAAGTAGTAGTTGCTAGCTGCTCCCATAGAGCGGCTAAATATATATATTTTTTAAACCTACATAGACGTGTTTTTCATTGAATGACCTTTAGAGTTTTCAGCACATACAGACCATCCAGGGAATATGAATGCCAAGCCAACACCTTGAATGTTGTAATATCATTAGAGTTTGCCGTTCACTGTCAATGATTCACTCCTCTGAAATGACAAAGGGGAGAGGCCCAATTATAACAGAACATATGTGCGATAATAGGGAGATAATTGCACGGTGTTCACAATACCCATTTTAAGAGCCAGCAGCTAAGTCTTCACTCAGATGGTGTCTGAGAAACATATTCATACTGCAGAGCCACTGCAATAAACCAAACTATGGCAGTAATATCTGGTGTTTGTGAAGTACTAGCTGGAAAAAAAGTGCGTTACTATCATAGGGTGTGCTATCACGAATGCAAAAATTCAAAGAGAATTCCCTGAATATATCAGTCTGTATGCACTGTCCATGCTTTATGGATGTGCACATCAGCACCTTGAGCATTTCATATACAAAGGTCTTCTAGAAGCATACACAATAACTGCATATAGAAGGAGACGAACATCTGATTTGTCACATTTGAAACACTAATGTTTAAACCAAAAGGAAGAGCACACAGTAATGTGTTCATTCATCTGCATAAACACCACCTGTCCCGGCACAGACAACTCCTCAAGCAGCGAAAGTTTAGTGGCAGCCTGTGTGCAAGCCAATCAGTAGGGGCCCAGCTGTGGTTTCACGAACCCGTAGCGTTTTCAAGTGTCAGAAAGCGCTCTGAGTACTGTTGCTGGTGCTAGAGAGAGAATACTTTCATTTCATGTCATCCGCCAGCGAGACGAATAGGCGACACGATAACAAAAAGAAAACAGGGTGTGCTATCACGATTGACATCCAAAGGTAATTTATGCTGGCCCTTTATTTACTCACGCAGCTTCCATATACACACTGAGAGTTGTTCTTGAAGGCTAATTTGGAGCATATTTGGCATATTGCAGGCCCTCTCTCCTTAAGAATTTCCATCATTTGTCTCAGTCATGAGCATTGTGTTATCAAAATCCAGAACAGCATTGATCACTTCGCTTTTTTTTTTTTGTTATCATCCCTGGAACAGCTCCTTAGTGCCAAAGCTTTTGTTTGTTTTTCCTGTTGTTTTTTCCTACACTGATACTAGAACAATACTGTCAGCTTCTGTCTTGACTTCTTTCTAAAAGTGGAATATGGCATGTTCCTCAAATGGTATCTGTAATAAAAAGGAAAGCTTGCCTCACATGACACCTCTTCAGCTGCATGGGAGGGACAAAGCTTGTAGTTTGTTTTGATGGTTAAAGAGGGGATGGCATCTGGCACCGTAATTATTGGAATAAATTACCGTGTAGCACTCATAAATGAAACCAAAGCAATGTCAGATCTTGATCAAATTCAGTTCTATTTTTTTTTTTTAACTATAATTCATCTGCTATCTTTGTGTATTTTTTTTAATCATTTGATAAATGCCTTCAATTATCTGTTGCTTTTGATGGATGCAATTCAGCAGTGGAAATTCTTTTTCTTTCTTTTTTTTTTCCTCCTCTCACAATTGTAGTTTAGGTAATGGTCACTTCTTTCAAGTAGTCCACTTTCAAGAGAAGCTTTTAAAGGTAGAATTGTGGGTAAGTCAATAGTCACCACCAAAATCATACGACTGATCCACAAGGAAGAAAGGGCCAATTAGAGATCATTTGGCAAAGAAGCTTTCGATTGCTTTCACTCTGGTATTATTTGGTCTTTTGTTGACCTCTGCTGAGAGCAAAGGCGGATTCTCTGACAACCAGGAGAGGGGCCGCCGCCACGCTGCTCTTTCATCTAGCATTGTAAGAGCACAAGTGCCTGTGCCCGCCAACCACTTTAATCAACTTAATGCAACTGATACTGCCTGTTGTTATGAGCCTCCGGTCCGATTCAAAGAGGCCCACAGATGGACAACGATGTGGAGGCTTTTCTGCAGACCTGTGCAAGCCAACAAGTGCTGTGGGGGTTAGATGGAGGAATGGGGAAGATGGGGGTCATGGGAGACACAGACAACACTCAGACAACCTGTCTGCACAGCCATGCTGGTTCCTCTCTTCTATTCTTCCACATCCACGTCTTTACAAGGGCTACACAGCACATCTGATATGAAATGTGGGTGATGGACCTTTGTTTAGTTCAAAGGTTCGTACCTCTTTATTCCTAAGTCCCTTTGTAAAGCCTTGGGCCTTGAAATATGTATAACTGTCCTTTTCATTGAAGCCATCTGAGGGGGAAATCAAAGCCAGAAGTTTCTGTGAGAATCAGTTTGAAATGGAGTGTCCATATGGTGTCATCATTTCTTAACCTGATACCTAGCACAGAACCCTTTGTGACCTTCAAAATATGAACGTGGACTGTTGCCACAGCAGATCGCCACAGATCACAAAGATAAAAATACAAATACAGAAAACAGTGATGAGGGAGCCACGTAGTTCAAAAGGACACGGTTACCACTGCAACTTGTTAAACGTGTGGCAATAAGAACTCAGAGAAGAAAATGTGTTTTTGCTTGTGGCCTTAAACGGTCATGTGAGGGAATCAGTTTTGGAAATCCTCAGGGATGGGTGCAAAGTTTATATACCAAGTTTGGTGTCGACATGAGATTCCAAAACAACACTATAACTTTTGTAATGGTTGGTCTGAAGACAACAGTTCTGGGAAGATTCAAACAAATTTGTGCCAGACAAAAATATAAATATTTTCATACTATTCAGTACAGCAGAAAATCAATATGATGGGAACTGATGTCAGAAAGTGCTTTGAGTTTTATCCAAGGTTTCCATTTACTTTTGATAATTGACATGTGATTATAATGATTGATTATTGACATATTATATTATAAGTCATGTGTGCTTAAGACTCAGACATAAAGATGTTAATTTCACTTCTTTCGTTCAGTCCTTCTTTCAGCCTAACCTTCTTACTGAAGGTTCAGGATAAAAGTTCATAGCAGAACAAGCAGAGAGGTCTAACAAACAGACAAATTTGCAGTAAAAGGGAATAAAAAATGACTATTTTCTGTTGCCTGCATGGTTGAGGGTGACTTTGCCTCCATACTTACACAGATAACAATGTTTTATCACCAGCTAAAATCCAAGTTAATCTCTGGTACACTTGATGTAACCTAAATCTGACCATGAGCACCACAGCCACTGTGCACCAGTCCAAAGCAGAACTTTAGTGTGAATTCAGCACATTAACACAATCTAATGTGCTTATCCTGGACAAGGCTACACAGTATTTTCATGCAACATTTGAAAAACACAAAATTAATAAAACCTAATTTCTTTTGCAAGATCTTTTACAAAATGAAAATACATAATTTATTAAAGCACATCCTGTACAAATCTAATACATGATTAAAATTATGATGTTACATGCAAGCTTTAAATTTGTAGTTTATCAAGCGTCACAGAGAAGTCCCTACCTTCAAATATGGCTTGTATCTCTCTTCTTCCTCTGCTGACTTGTCTGTCTTCCTACATATTTCTCTTTCTCTATGTGATTTATCTCACACTCTTTTCTCCACCTGTGAAATACAGTAGTTGGGCCTTTACACTGTATAACAAACAGTTTTTGTGTTTGCTGATGTTTCCTCCTCCTCTACTGCAGCACTAGCTACATTCTGAAGTACCACAACCACAACTTGGAGACCGGCAGTTCTTCCAGCCTACTTTAACCCCCAAGTAAAAGCTAAGTAGATGGCCGCCCCTCCCTGAGCCTGGTTCTGTCGGAGGTTTCTTCTTGTTAAAAGGGAGTTTTTCCTTCCCACTGTCACCAAAGTGCTTGCTCATAAGGGGTCAAATTATTGTTGAGTTTTTCTCTGTATTCTCTTTTTCTCTATTTTCTCTGAAAATTCTACTCAAGTACAGTAATAAAGTATATGTACTTCGTTCCTTCCCACGTGGGCAGCAGTGCTGAAATAAAGTAATACTGGATGCAGAGGGCAAATGCTCCTGTTTGACTGTCCACATAGGAAGACAAGGTGGTGGTGATGGAATCAGTCACAAGACTCAACTTGTTCTGGGAACTTTCTGCAATGTTAGTTTGCTTTCTTTGTTTGTTTGTTCTTTGAGTGTTAGATAAAGATCATGGTTTGGGTTAATCTAGGCATTTGCTTTTTCACGGTGTTCACCCTACATACTGAAAGGGCATAGTTTTAAAATGTGATGGCAAGAGGTCAAACATGTGATGACTTGGGAATCAGATCTGGTTATACACTCTGGAAGAAAAATGTCTGACTACTTCTGTATATTATATGTATATTTAAACATATACTAGCTTAGCAGACCACATAAAGACATATTTTCAAAAGGCTTTTTTTTTTTGCTAACCTCATTATAATAAAAACCCACAAACATTAGCGCGGATTTAATAGTAAACTTGCATACTTTAATAAGAGTTTAAAAAGCCTAATTCTAGAAGAACATGTGGCACACAAGCAGCAGCTTTCAGCTCTGACAAAAATAAGCCACTGGGAAACTGACAGTTCCTCAAATGGCCAATAGGGGGTGGCTCTAAAAGTGCTTTGGTGTCTATACTTTACCATGTTAAAATGTTCAACTTTACACCAGAAATAAATGTGTTTAAAGCTTGATTTTTTTTACATTCTTAACAGCTAATTCACTTCCTTATTGCAACTGTAATGTTGTTTTTAATTATTGTTTTACATTTGGAAAAGTTTATAAAAGGTTTGGCTGTGGTTTTTGGAGGGAAAGTTAAATGCCAAACTTGGCTTCTGCTAATCCAAATCACAAAACTTTTTGTTTTAGTTTGTTTGCCTTTTTTTGGTCACTGGCTTAATCGTAATAGATTTGTAGTTTAGAATTTGCATAAAAAATCAGAAGGATATTGGATAAAGGTGAATATATGACAGACGTAAATGTAAAACATGTCACGTAATCAGGTCTGGTCATAAGCTACAAAGATAAAAATAATACAGTATTTACCATGGCTATAATTAAACAATTAGAGTCTCTGTAAAAATGCTGTAAAATAGGCATTAACTTGTACCTGTGCATATTGTCTGCTATATGTAGGAAATTTAATTGAGTGCTGCAGAAGGCTCACAAAAGGACAGAGAGACACACAGGCCTCCAAGGCATGACATTGTTTTTGACTTGGCAAAGTGCTGAGCTCAACAGCAGACCACTAACAAGGAGACAATCACCCCTGAAGGAAGGATGCATACACAGAATGGCAGGAGGACTCTTCTTTAAAGGGAAAGTGGAAAGCACTCACTGCCTAATACTCCTGTGGTTAGTTCCTCAGTCATAACAAAGGTCTGTTGGACAGTGATTTTCATACTCTCAGTTCCTCCCGCTTCATTTTATATTTGCACTGTGGTTCAGCATCAACATTAAGATTTCGCTTGAATATCAATAATTTAGCTATTGCTTGGAATTCATTTTCAAAGGGCTCAGTTAGATGAAGAAAACTGTATCAACTTGCTTTTATCCAACATTGAGAACAAGCCAATCTAAGGCATTGATGTTATTTCTCTGCTTTGTTGTCTGAATTGGAGTCTTGATCCCAGAGACACAGCAGAGGTTTTTTGTTTTTTTTTTATCTTTGGATTAAGGAAGCATAGGTCTTTTTAGATTGGGAATGCTCTCGCAGGGGTCAAATAACAGATTAATAGGTCCAGTAATGAGCTCCCTTGAGTGTCAAGTCTCTCAGACTTCCCCAACCTCCACTATGTCCTTTTATGATGGATAGCAGCAAACATCGTTCACATATCTCAAAGAAAAATGATTCAGATGCCATTTGTGTGAAGGAGAAACATCAGCTGTAGTGATATATTGTTCTGATATGATGTTCTCTTTTGTATCTTTGTTTGTCATCCATGCTTAAACTGTCACTGCTGTCTCCTTTTGTTTGGTCTCCTCACAGCATCACCGATGGTAACACACCTCTCTGGGTTTCTTGAAGGTGCTTAAAGGAAGTTAGGTTTTAGATCTGGTGAATTTGTCTGCTTTGATTCAATCACCCTTTTCATGCACGGACCACGCACATGAAAATATGAATGACAGGACACTCAAACTTTCTTCACAGCAACCCCTTTACTGCTAAAGCAGCACAAATCCATCAGATTTTTAGGCAATCAAATCATCAGATTATACAACTGCTTTTAAGGGGTTACCCATCAACCTGACCGTTCACCCAAACACATGATGTCTAGAAAACAGGTTTCATGTGAATCCAGATTTCTGATTGTTACAGTCATGGCCAAAAGTTTTGCCAGTGGCAACATACTGACGCTAAACTTATATTTATTTGCCAATAAAGTTTTTCAGACTTACAAACTCCTTGTGATGTTTCTTCACATGGATGTAAAAAATAATCTAAATTAAAAACTCAAGCAGCATAAAAACTAAACTTTGTGCCACTGCCAAAATGTTTGACCACTACGGTAAATCTAAGTAGTGATACTGTGTAATCTCTGGTCCTGTTCAGTAGCAGGGATGTTTCTTCATTTATGTTTGAGGCCTTTGTTTTTAAAAAATCACGCTCTACAAAATATATAACATGTAGCTACAGTACGATTAAAGAAAAATTTAATGCCAGTTAAAATACACTTAGGGTGTGATTGTGGTCTGTTTAAGTGTTGTGACACAAAAGCTGTGTGTTATACATGACAGTGTCCAACCTTTGCATTTCTCTCCTTTTTTTTTTCTATGTCTGCCCTCGAGCTAGCCTACCTTAAATATGAGTGCATTTTGCCTCCTTTTTCCTACAGCTTTGAAAAGTAAAGTACTTGTTTAAGACTGGGAAAAGGTTATTGCGGTTATGGTTGATAAAAAGGTCTCTGACAGGATGTGAACTTTGAAAACTCATCGTCACAAAGTGCCACTCCACCTTGCTGCATGCAGGGCGCAATACTTCCTGTGCTGCCTCTGAATGTTGGCAATAAGCTGTAAAGTTTGCCATAGTCCAGAACAAATGTAATTTGGTATTTCAGGTGGTCACTTTTGCACAATTTTGCTCACCTATTATAACACTGAATCATTATACTGCCATCATTAGATGGGCCAGGGATGGGTAAAATTAATCTGAAAGGTCATCAGCTACTGAATAAAAACTAAATGGCAGTGATGTAAAAAGCTTGTTTTTAAATATGTTTTTATTTTTGTTGCAGTTAATCAATTTCAATTCAATTTTTATTTAGATGGCATCAAATCACAAAAACAGTTGCCTTAAGGTGCCTTATATTGTAAGGTAAAGACCCTACAATAATACAGAGTAAACCCCAACAATCAGATGATCAATGAGCAAACACTTGGCAACAGTGGAAAGGAAAAACTCCTTTTAACAGGAAGAAACATCCAGCAGAACCAGGCTCAGGGAGGAACGGCATTTTAAAAACATAATTTCTACTTGTGCAGTACTGATTAATACAAATATAATATGACACACATTTTAACATGTATTCCACACTGATTGTAGTTACTTAATTTTGTAATCTCCTTACAGCACATCTTTTACTGCTCATCCCTGAAGGTAGGGATACAATTTAGTTATAAGTTTTACATGAATAATATTTTGATGTTCTGGTATGCTGACACTTTGTTCATTAAGCTTTATGAAAAGCAGTAATGTTGTAGGAAAGTCAGAGTTTCACACCTACCTGCTTTGTCCAATTTATGGTCGGCCTGCTCTCACTGCAAAAACCTTGATGAGCAGC
>VUQR01010426.1:0-17070 GCA_015108515.1 Hemichromis elongatus | reverse complement strand
GTTTAAGCATCTGTACAAAAACCTCTAGCCTTCCACATACAGAATACTTTTACATATTAAAATTGATGAATGTCTTTTGTAGTTGTGTAATCTCGTCCATAATATATATATATATATATATATATATATATATATATATATATATATATATATATATATATATATATATATATATATAGATAGATAACTATACTGCATAGATGAAAATGAAAGAAAGAAACACTGAGAACACAAAATTAAGAATGAAGTCATGACATTACATATTAAAACTGCAGATTTAGAAATATTATTGGTCTTTTGTATAGTCTATTTTTTTCTTGTACATGTACACATGTACACATTACAGTACATGTAATGGCCCAACTCAAATATATGAGTGTATGTTGGTTCTTACACCAGTTGAGTTTATTTCTGTCGCTTCTGAGTTGCTTTTTAATCATTTATTGATAT
Source organism: Hemichromis elongatus (assembly GCA_015108515.1). Taxonomy (NCBI): domain Eukaryota; kingdom Metazoa; phylum Chordata; class Actinopteri; order Cichliformes; family Cichlidae; genus Hemichromis; species Hemichromis elongatus. Next base: position 16,620 of record VUQR01010426.1, on the reverse strand, counting down.
TTAAGAGAAATTAAGAGATTTGATTATGGTCGACTCATAACTTAAGTAAAATGAACAGTAAGTGAGGCAGTGTGCATCAGAGACAGTCATAATAATGACAAACAAATGGTTTTCTTTTACAAAGGGAAACTTACCAATGTTCTGTTTAGAAGGTTGGTGTTGAAAAATAACACAAATGTCGACGGGCAGTGGCTACCCTGCAGTGACCCCTGGGACTGGCCTTGTTTCAAAAAGACCACAGTTGACAGGCCAGCGGTATCAATGAGCTGACCTCTCTGGAGCTCATGCCAGCAGGTATTTTTCCAATTGTGTGTTTTTTCTTCCTTTCTTCACCTTGCCACAATTTATTCAAGTTGTGTTAGGAGCTGTTGATGTAGGATCTCATTGGTTGTTCTGCTGGAACAAGCAGAGAACTTGCTGAGATATTCTATGCACTCTGTACAAAAAATCCAACAAAAATCACAAGAACTTCATAATTTCCACTTTCGTGTTTGATTGACTTGTGCTGGCAGGTTGAGCTCTCATATGGTCCACCAGTGGAAAATCGAGGGATGTGAAGAAAGCCAATTTTAGCTACACCTTCCAATGATGATGCCAACATTAGCATCTGATAAGTGGATAATCTGTTTTTTGTTATCCAGTTGCTCAGATTAGCCAAACCTCTGCCTAAAGAGAGCAGACGTGGCAAAAGTACACACATTCATCACCTAAGTAGAAGCACTGACACTGGTGTTAAAAAAAATCCCCAAGTACAATGCTGCTTCTTTTACTCAAACAAAAGTGGGAAAATACAGGCTCTGAAAAGTACTCAAGATATGAAAGAAAAACTAGCTTTCTAATCTAAATGACATTTCTATCATCTATGTTATGCAAAACTGAAGCACATTATTAATATGTTAGTAGAATAATATTAAGGGAATACAAATCCTGTTTCCATTTCAATTGTAATTCTATTGAATGTATGCAGCTTCAACTTATATTATGTAAAAAAAAAAAAGAAAGAAAAAATAATCATGTCCAAATTGGGTGGGATTTGTAGTTTTCAAGTTCTGAAGTTAAGTTCTGAATTCAGCAAAATATAAGCAGTACAGGAGCTATCGTGGCTTCCATGGCTATTTCAGCACAAAGCTGGTTAAAAGGCGTGAATCGTCTGCTTAAATTTAAAAAGATGCCTGTTTACATTGTTAAACTCTTGCTCCCATTATTCTCTCTTCTCTTCTGTAAAGCTAGCTAGTTGCTAATGTAATGCATCTGCACCATAAACATCTTTCTGGCGTCATTCAACTTCAACCCTGAGTAAAGCACTATGAACGATAAATGGATTATATGTTTATCGCCTTTTTCATTTTGCTGTTTGATGGCATGCAGTGACAGGAAATTTTAACTCCGTTCAGATGTCTCGTGTTGATATTTTGATATCTAAAAGTTCATCTGGACATAGCCTTTTTAGTGGGACAAACACTGAAAACCGCATGGCCGCATGAACAGAATCCACTTTTTGGGAATTCCTTACCTGGACGATTGAGGATGCTTTAAGATATTCATATTTGAGTTAAAATGTGTAGATTAACAGTAAAAATGTGTCCAAAAAATAAATCTAATTAAGTACAGTAACAGAGTATTTGTAATTTGTTACTGACTTTAGGAGAGTCACCATTAAATGTTTTCTTATTTTGAGTTTGAGCGTTTGCCCCTCCCTAACAATAAGACCAAGAAAATGACTAATTATACCCCTCCAGGTCATATTTCAATATACACCAAAATTCAGATCATGATGACATATGTGCCAAGTTACCATATCAACATCTATATATTGAAGATGTAGACTGTTTTTGACCTCAAACCTCCAACTAGTATTACATTTAAAAAACGTATGTCTGAATTGTATCAGTATGCTTGATCTAGATATCTGGCAATATCTAACTATAGCTATCTATCTTGTAGGTTTGCTTTAGTGTAAATTGCAAACGTTATTGAATGTAAGAACAGTGTCAAATCGTGGACAAGGGAGGAATATTACATGTCAACAGCATGAAATCACCTTTATATGAAGAGGCTCTAATAAGCTAATTGACCTTTTCCCATCACTGACTCTTTCACTGCTGTCTTAAGCTGAGAGAAATTGTTGAAAAGTGAGTGTGCTTCTCATTTTAGAGAGTACACGTGAAGAACTTTGTTTCTTTACTTAGCTTCTAAGGATTTGAGTTTAATGAGCAGACTTTCTCCCATCTAGGTGCTCAGGTTTCTTTCATCTCTAACCTACCACATTAGATGCAAGCATACCTACCTACTAACAACTCTCTTTTATTTGTGTGCGGAGAAGACAGAGGGCAAATGTCTTCTTTCATTTATTTCTAGTGTAGCAGTACTGTGGTGCGGGAGAGCATAAAATGTATTAAGGTATTTATAAATTGTAGTTGGAATATATACATGTCAGATGTGATTCCATTACAGTTGTTGTGCCATGTGTTCCAGCAACATTGCAGACTGCTCAACAAGGAGGCCACATTATAACCAATAAACATCAAAATTTTTGTAGAGTCTTCCACTGTGGTAGTTTCAGGAAATACATTTGTGACACCCTTTGGTTTGAATTCCAAAGTGTATTTGTTTAATGCTCTTTAAAGCTTGTCTCTGTAAGTATTCGCATCTGTCTTTGAATTCTCTATCCTACAGAACTGTGGTGCAAGAAATGTCAAGACAGATCTTGACTCCACCTCCGTCCCTACCCCCTCTAAAACCACTTAGCCATGCTGAAGTGCACTTTGTCCGTAACTAGATATAAAGGCCCTTGTTTTGCTCCATTTGGAGAAGCTGCAGTGTCCAAAGCATTGAGTGTAAAGCGCACATCTCCTTGTATATGCAATTTTCTGTGCAAATATGTGTTTTGTTTACAGAGGGGGGACAGATTCATTGGCAAACCAAGCATGAAGTGGAAAAAATATGATTCTGATGGAGCATGAGTGGTCAGTTAGAGATGTGTACCTTCTTTTCTGTCTTGACTATCCTAAGGTCATTTCTTTTATTCTGTGAGCTCCTCTTCCTACCACATCCTACCCTCGAAGCCCGCTTTATCTCTTTAATTATAGCTCTCAAGAACAGACACGTAAGTTTAAGAATTGGGTGTAAATAGCACAATTTTATGCTGCAGTTTTGCATAATCTTTGACATCAGTCGCGTGAATTCTGGAGTATTATCTACATCCGATGTTTTCCGTCCTTAAGACTCGAAGGAAAAAAGGAGATCCATACTTTGGAAAGTGCTACAAATTGAGCGCCGAGGGCCAGGCTTCTTCTCAGTAAGAGACGATAGTGTGTCCGTGGGGAGATGACCACTAAGACAAACCGGAGTGCATTTTTCTGATCGTATTAGCATCATAAAGATACATTAAAAAAACATACAGCTGGAGTTCTTATTAGGCAAATATGACTTGCTGCCCACGCTGACAGTAAGGGAAGGGTGTGAAACTTGTTTAAACAAGGACGCTTGCATTGCATCCGATATTAATATTTTCTTTAGTTTAGATGTTTTAAAACGTTAGAAGCTGTAATAAAGAAACACTTAGACTTGAAGTGAAAACTGTAGCGTTCCCTTTAGGCCACATGGCATAACCACTTTATTTACAGTAATTAAACCTGCTCAGCTCTTAAGCAGACACACATATCTCTTATAGCCTGTGGTGTTTTTGCTCAAAGGTTTATCTAGAGGGAACTGCAGCCAGCATTCACATTTCTCTCTTCTTTCTTCTTTTATTTAAAACAACAGCGTCAAGCTTTAGTGTAGAATTTTTTAGGGTTTGTGTTTTTAGCATTCAGCATCCCTGATGTCTCTCGTTTCATTAGAGAACTCCTCTTTGTGGTTTTTCCTCTCCGCACTGTGAAGGCCTTATGGCTCAGACAAGGGAAGCCAAGAGACTAAACATGCTGTGACAATCGTGTCCTCCTTTTTATTCAGAAGCTTTCACCATTGGCACGATGGTGGCCAGGTTAATGTCTCCATACAGCATGTCAGCAGAAGCATACCGTCCACTAGATGTGCACACTGGAGTGACTGTTAGCTTGGACCTGTTTGCTTGAAATATATTACCGAAACAAAAACATTGGAAGGAATTTTGTTTTAGTTTAAAAAATTATTTTACAATTTTGACACCGTAATCATCAGAGGTCTATGATTTTGGTTGAAGGTGTGTGAGAGTGTAGTTTTCTGCCACGTGTCTTGAGTAGAAATAAAAGCAATGATTTATCAAGACTATATCAGACCTATTTAATTTTATCTGAAAGTACGGTCAGTTAAGTTTATCGTCTCAGTCTTTATGCAAGCTCTGATAAATTCACATCAGTTTTGCATGGACAAGTCACATTTCTTATCTTTACGGCAAATGTGTGAATCATGGTGTGACAAACCCTGTTAATCTGCCTGTTTACAGTTTGTTGAGCAGTATCACACTATTCAGGCCACATGGGGAGAAGTGGGGTCTCCACAGACTTCTGGATAGTCTTGTGTCATTCACAACACAGAGCGACAAAAGATGTGCACCATGCTTATCAGAGGGAGCACCATCTCCTTTCAAACTCGAGCGTGTTTGGCTGTTTTGGACGGATGGTTTGACAAAGGCCAGCAATTTCCCAGCTCGCTGCCCAAATTCTTTCATTTAAGGAAATTTTTGACTTTAAATTGCGACGCTGTCTCCAGCTCTAAGCAAATCTGATATTATTGTGTGCTCCAAACTGATTACATTTGCCTTAACCAGCGCACTTTCCCTTAACCATGTGGCTGAAATGAAAAGATATTTACTCTACATATGGAGCAGACCTCTTGTCACACACACAATGAGAGGGTACAATGGCTTTTGTCTTATTTGGGGCATTTTATGACACAGTTTGGGCCAACTTGTCCTGTTAACAAACATATCCTAAAAACTGATATCAAATAATCATATTCTGTGACCTAGGATCCAGACAATCCCATCAATAGGACGCAAGGAGTCACCGAATGGTTGGATGATTGTGCAATATAAGTGAGTTAATTAAGTGAATCATACCATTGGTTCACCATCATCTTACTGTAATGATCGTACCGCATATATGCATGTGTCTCTATGTACCCTGTCTCCTCCTTTATGGGTGGGCCAATCTCAAAAACCTTCAATGAGCCTTGTGACGCATACAAAAACAATTAACTATTTATTTATTTAACTATTTTATTTTTACATGTTTAAAAACTATATGTTATGCTTAGTTCATCATCCCCGTTTGTTTCACAGGTCGTATGTATAGTGTGATGTTGCCCTTATGCAACTTAATGGTGAGCAAAATTGGTATCCGTGATGATTTTATTCCACTCACCACTAAATACTTATGAATACTTATGAATACTTATGAATAAAATATGAAAATATGAAAAAGCATCGCAGGTCCTTTATCCACATGCGTCGGTGTAACTGCACAATGTCAGATTTACTGGTTTGCTAGGGTGCAGCGGCACAAAGGTTGCAATCGCTGATGATGAACTATCCTTCTACAGATGTTAATTGAACTCAATTGAAAATTTTGGGATTCTTTGAGTGTCATTTCTGTACTCCTAAAATGCATTTGTTTCAAGCCAACTAGTTTTAAATTTTGATATTTATCTAATAGCAAGTAAATACAGGGCCAGCATCGCTAGTACCAATACCAATATTTTTAAGTTTTAAGAAGAAAATGAACTTATCTTTCATTATTTTTGATGTTTTTAAAGTTGAAACCTTTTATAGTAAATAACAAATAGATTTGAATGGATTTCTTTTTTAAATTTACAACTGCAACATCACTCAGACGACGTATACCGGGGTGAGTTTAAATGTGGTATAACCACTGAATATCTGAGGTCCAAGTGATCTCAGGCATGTGTGAGCTGTAAATAGAGGAATATATGCCAGGGCACAGTCTCTCAGATCCTCTATGACTGGGTTGCTTAACAGTTTAGAGGATGCTTTGAAAGTGAGATTCCTCCTCTCTTTAACTCATTGTCACGTTGTTTTTCATGTCTATAGATTGTGTCTTTAATCTGTTTAGCTGTACTTAAATTGGCTGCGTTGACATCCACTCGCTTTAAGGCTGAGATTCCTTTTTTCCCCCTGGTCGAATACCCTTTCACGTAACTTAATATGCCATTTTGGTCTCCCGGGGACAATAATTGAGTTTAGGCGAAGTTTAAATAGCTTAAAGGACAGGGAATACAGATGGGCATCTCTGTGATTAACAAACTCCAACCCAAGGTCTCTGTGTCAGGCGCTGGATTAGGACATTACGAAGAGAATGACAGAGCTTTTTGGCACTTTATTCCCTCTCAATAACATTCTTTCACATATTAACTTAATTCCACCCCTAGGTAGGGACTTTATCATGCAGAAGACCTTAATCCACTGTTGTTGAGTCCATCTCGCCTGAGCTTTGATGAAGCCCCCCTGCTTTTCTGTGGGTGCAGCGGGCCTTGGTAAGACAAAGCACCCGTGACAGAGACAATAAGATGCAGCTTGAACCACAACAAAAAGAGGTTTCATCCAGTGAAGTGGAGAGAAGAGTTGCTGTTGAAGAAAAATTAAGAAAACATCAAAGGATAATGAAAAAGAAGAAAAATTTAGTCAGGAGTGCAGTGGCGATACTTCTGGTCAAGAAATGTGTCACTATTAACGCCGTGTGTGCTTTTATTAGAGTGCAGAAGGCCCGGCCTCACTGATCTCTTGTATAGCACTTTATCTGAGGGCCACCTTTGACCCCCTGTTCAAAAGCCCCAGTTGATATGATGAGCGTAAGCTTTGGGTGTTCTTTTAGATCTGGTATTGGCACTATCTTGAATTGAAAAGGCGTGTTTGTGGTGCCAGCAGCCAATTTATCCTTTGGCTTCTGTCACTCCGCATGGGAAAAAGATTAGCAGTCAGATTCTCCCCCGTCAAATAACTACCAAGGGAAAATGCAAAGTCAGAGCTTCAGTCACTTCGTCTATCAAACTGTGAGGTTTGTGCTTTTAATTCTTTAAAAATCATTTTAGGTAAAGATTTCTTAGAACAAAGAAGAATTATGCTTTGAGGGGGGGGGGTCCCACAGTACAGACACGGTAACAAAAAGCTGAGCAGAGCATATGAGCAGTCCATTGACCGACCTATTGAAAACATCTCTGTTGCACCCTGAATAGTATAATTAATTCAGTCACCTGTCTGAACTTAAGCTGTCCATTTGATTGTCAGTGATGCTGAGAGTCTTGAAGGTTTTGATCCTTCTAGCACCAACAGATGGTTGTTGTGGCTCGGCCCAGGCTGGGAATCGCTCCTTAAGAGCAGACAGTGGGTTGGAGGGGGAAAATCCCCTGTTGCCGTCCCTAAGAAGACCATAAGCTTGAGCAGAGAAAAAGAAAGGGCCTGCTACTGGTGCTAATTACCCAGAAACCACACAGAAAGTGCCCACTGTCACTAACTGAAGAGGTTCACATCCCTTCTTACACAGATAAAAGGCGTAGTACGAAAACATTTCGCAGGGGACAAAGGAGGGAAGATTACCATAATCTTTTGGTTTGTATCCCCTGTAAGCTGTCCGTGTGTCCTTTTCCCTCACTCTCTCCCTCTCTTTCTCCTCCTCCTCCTCCACCACCCTTTCTTTCTCACTCTCCGCTGCTCTCTTGTTTCTTCTTGTCTAAAATCTAGTTTGAAGGAGCAGAAATGGTGGGAATTGGCTTTACAGCCTAAGCTTGACAGTTGTGTTCTTCCCGCCTTCCTGTGATCATCCCTGTCATTGGTGGGTTGCTCTTGGGGTAATCAGACAATGGCAGGCGAAACGAGGTGTCACTGTGCTGACAGACCCCTCTTCATGTTATGTCATTGTTAATCCTCAGCCTTCAGCCTGCTCCCACTGCTGCTTTCATCCAAGCATTCTCAATGAAGGGAATAGGGGATAAATATGATGCCTTCATATTTCTACATATCAAAGCCCTCTCAAGCGGCTGTTTTCTCCCTAAGTGGCGAGGGATTGTACGGCACACAACTCGGAGCGAGAACTTTTTTAAATGAGGACATCACAGCGGCCACTTGTGTTGGCTCCCTGACTGTCCCAGTCACAGGAAGCCTGGACCAAAGCCAGTCACACAGCCAGGAAAACAGTCGCTTTATTAAAGGCGTTGCATAAACGCTCTCTTCTCTGGCTGCGGATCACCCCAGAGGTCTGATCCTTTTAGCATCGCGGCTGCCTTAGAGCACCTCTGCGAAGCTCATTGGAGACTGTGATGAGGCGTTGAGATACAGAAGAGGAAATGGTTTCAATTAAAGTCAGAGAGTGACGGGTGACACTAAGAGCCCCGTGTCTCTGTGAGAACAACAGCAAGTGGTAGAGTCTCCGGCAATCATTATCCACTGCTTTTATAACATCTAAGAGCTCAAAACATTCAGACTGATGGCAGGATGTGTGCTCAGTGTATAAGACATCCCATAAATGGCTCCGTTTTCACTCTCTTGCTGTCTGCTTTTTTTGGCTTCTGAGTGGGTGGTATTGAAACAATGACAGGAAACCTGCTAGTTTTGGTAAAATCTCAAGTTTATGAACGATTATACTGCTTCTCAGCAGTGTTGGGGAAAGCTCTGTGCATATTTCTCTCATGTCAGTGTGAGCAAAGTGACTATTTTCATTCAAATATCATAGTCATTGCATTTCTTCAGCGTATCCTTTAGATCAGTTGCCGTTTGGTTTAGTGTGTTTGAAATTTAAGACAATGACTTGTTTCTGTTCACCTGCTTTAAATGCAGGTCATGGTATTATTTATCCTTTAAGCAAACCTTCATTTGTACTTTTTCAGATGTGACGCTTTCAACTAAAATACATTCAGCTGTTCATTTTTTCTTTTTTGTTTGGTTTGCTGAGCTCTGATTGCATTTGAAAGTGATGCCACAGGTCCGTTCCCATTGTGTGTGCTGTGCTGTGAGCCTGTTCCTCGTGTCTTTGACAGCCTCAGTGTGAGACTGATGTTTTAGAAGGTAGACATGTGTGCTCCCTGTAACGCTGTGTTTACAAAGCCTCCCCACTAAGTCTCTGCTCACTGCATACATGGCACAGAAGGCCCAGATGAGATAACACAGTTTACTGCTGCTCTTTCTAGTGGATGGAAGCAGTGGGTGAAAGGCAACCAGTGGACAAGCCTGGTTTTTATTAGAGGATATCTAAATAGAACCACAGCCACATTAATTACTGTTGTCAGGCTGATTGTCATAATTACTACTGCACTGATCACAATAAACATACCCATTAACAATATGAAATATGAATGACATGAATCATCAATCATAACACCAGTCCAAATTGAGGCCAACTGAATGCTACTGTTGCAATTTAAATGGTATTTTTGTAATAACTCTGCTGGAGGTTTCTTCCTGTTAAAAAGGAGTTTTTTCTTCCCACTGTCGCCAAAGTTCTTGCTCATAGGGGGTCATATGATTGTTGGGTTTTTCTCTGTATGTATTATTGTAGGATCTACTGTACAATATAAACCGCCTTGAGGTGACTGTTGTTGTGATTTGGCGCTATATACATAAAATTGAATTGAATTGAAATTGTACACTAGGCTGTAAGGTATCATGGTGTTTAAATAACTTTTTAATACTTCTTGAGCAGTAGAAGTATAAATGCAAAATAAAGTGCATAATAAATGATGCTTTCTATCTCATTTATTGTGATTTTTTATCAATATATAAATGAATCACTATGATGTGCTTGCAAACAACATTTTTCCCCGCTTTTTATTTTGTAACAAAAACAAAACAAAAGAACAATGCATCACAAAAAAATGCAAAATAAAACTGTTACCGTTGTGTTATTCTATATGTATAAAGGTCTGAGAAATCAAATGTAGGAAGACTGAAGACTGAGTCCTCCAAGAGTAATCTAATCTCAGGGGAAATCAACATATGTCCTTCTGTGTATCTCAAAAGTATAATTGCAGGGATTAGCAGGATTTGAAAGTACGGTCTAATTTTGCTCGCAAGAATTAAAAAATTTGCGAATGTTTACATCAATAAATTTCAAGTCCCTTTGATTTGGCCACCAACTTTGTTAGTAGTTTTGAAACCTTGAAGGCACTTTGTGTTTGTGTTTAAACAATAAAAAGAGTAATTTTGTCAGAGGTTTAAAAATACAGACAGTGTTGCTATTATGAGGTTATTTCACAGGAGGTCAATGTGAACTGAATCATAAAGTTTCAAGTTCACATCTTTGTAATGGGGTTTCAGAAGAGACTGAAACAATGGGAATGAGGCTAGTGCTTGTTTTGTTATCTCTTCACCACAACAATATTGTCATGAAGCTGCATTTACATGTGATATGTGGTACACATGGTATCGACCATTTTGCATTTCCAAATCCACACCCACACACACGTACCAAAAAAACCCCCAGCACCACAGGAAGAAGGGATTACGTTTACTGCTGTGAAAGAAAGACACATTACATATGCCCTGAAACAGCTTCTCTTGTAGCACAAGTCAAGATGACAGCAGAGTTGTCTAGCAAAGGCCACAGACTGGATTGCACAGAGCTGAGCACATGTCTATTTACGCTGCTACAGTCAATCTACATCTCTTATTTAACCTGACTGAGCTCATTTACAGGAGATGGAACGGGGGAAATAGACAAGAAACAGGAGTTGTTGCATATTTAATCCAGAACATTGGGTAGTAGAATTTTTTTTGACAACAAACAGCACTTACAGACATGCTACACAGAGATTCTTCTACCCCGGAGCCCTGTTGAGAAGCAGACAGTGAAGTGCAGGCCCTGAACCAGTCAGCTAAAGATCATTCTCCATTAGGTTTCGCCTTTATAACAGCAGCCTGTCACTGAATTCAAGATATCCACATATAAAAACCTTTCCCAAAGCTGGATCTGGAGAAGCACTTCTCCCAGGGAGTCAGCAACATAATTATATCCTAGAGTCCTCCACATAGCGCCACTGGGGAATATTTACTCGAATTGTTTCTGAATCAGCGAAAGATCATCCCGACTCTGTGGGATTTTGTGGCAGAAGTGTTTTAAAAGTTGCTTTTAAAAAAAAAGTGTCTATGTATACACAACTAATGTATTTTTAATCCTTGCCAAACTGTAATGGGACTGAACAGAAGTTGAGTGTTTGGGTGCCATCTCCACTAATTACAATCACTATCCATAATTGAGGGGCAAATGCATGGAAAATCGCTTTACATCACATTTAATTTTAGTGACAAAGCATCGCAGAGCAGCGGGTGACTTTTTTTGTATTCTATCTTATGCCTGGGTGGTGCAGTGCTTCGTTCTGTGACAGACTTTATTGAAATAATCGGGTTTGTAGCGGGTTGCATCCAGGGACTTGCTGTCCAAAGGTGTTGGGTCTGGAATTTGAATTGTACTTCTTAGTGCTCCATTTTCCTTTGTTCTGTTTGTCTTAACACTTTATAGTAACGCGAGCTTCTTTAATGATTCTGTGTTAGCTTGCACAGTTAAGCTAGGCCTATATATTTAAATGTTTTGTTCTGAGGTTAACATTCACACTCTTCCTCCTCATGACACTGTAAATCTCACGCTTCACTGAATTCATGTTATTAGTCAACTTGCTCATAATCCTTTGTTAACTAAATGGATCCCATGTATACAAATCCCCTTAAGCCGAACCTGTAGCATTCCTACTTTGTGTAAGCTCTCTCTCTCAAAAAAAAAAGGGATTTTAATTAATTCTAAAAAAGACCATAACCTTTGGGAATATGAGCTAGTGCTCTTTCGTCACTAAATCTAGCACCACCAGATGGGATGTTTTAGTTGATGGATTTTTACTTTTTACTAGGATTTTTACTAGGGTCAACCCATGTTGTGCATATTCTTCAGCTGCTAAAAATATTTAGGAGCCACTTAGTGCTCTGGTGCTCTGTTATCTTGGATTTGTGCATCTGTGTTGGCCTAAATATGCTTTTTCTCCAGTGCGGCCGATGCTGCGCTCTTATGGAACCCTTGATCAAAGGATAATGCACAGACTGTCACTTGGCCTCCCTTAGCAGTTGGCAGGAGTCTGAATTATTCAAATACATTCTCATGAATACTCGTGCAGCTTACAACACCGTTGATGGCAAATAACATTTATCTAAATAGAGTCACATATCATCTTTTATAATTCCTACCCAGCCCAGTAAAAGAGTATAATGATTAACTATTAATCATGTTCTGTAGGCTCATCACTTGGACAACCCTCTTCACATTAAAATATCAGTCAAAGATGCTCATTTTTCTGCTAATATTTTAGTTTTCAGATTTAAAAAAAGCTAACAAGAACAGTATAGTTTGACTCACAAATGTTCTGCTTAATTAGAACGAGTTTGTACTTTTTCCAAAATTTTACTTTTTACTTAAGTAGCAGGAACAATGTCCTACTTTAAAAGTACTTACTCGTAGTTAAAATTTCAACATTATACCATAAAGTATTGTGTATATACTATGAAAGTGCAGGTGCATTGGTAAAGAAGTGACACAAGTATTTCTATATGGCACAATTTTACATTGAAAGATTACAGTGGATTATTATTGAATATATGTAAAGTATAATATCTTATAGTCTGTTTTAATATCAATTTTGTATGGTCTAAATTATGAAAACAAATTAGATTAGTTTGGATCGAAGACTTTGCAAGCCAGTGATCAGCAGCATGTGTCCAGAAATTAGATCTCCAATACAGTTGGCAAAATAACCATTTCAGGGCACTCATTTAAACTAAATTTTTCATCAGGCTTAAAATTAAATGTATGGAATGAATGGTGCAGACTTTTCAGTGCCCTCCGTCCCTACAATGGAGGTGGAGCATACAAAGTTAGCAAGACAAGTAGACCTGCAATATTAATTTGTATATATACCAGACAGGCAAAAAATCACAACAAAAAAACAATCCCAGCATCACCATTTAAAATTCAAAGTTGCTCTGATTGCTAAATGTAGTAAATTACATTTTATTTATTTATTTTTAAAGATCAGGACATATTCGGATCATGTTTCGACACAAGGACAGCTTCATGGGTTTATTTACTTAGAGACTGATTCATGTCATCTCAAACTGCAGGGAAGGAAGCATCTTTAACATCTGGAATTATCATTCCTTTTCATTTGTATTTTAGTACTCGTGTTATTTTTTTCTGTAGTTTCCTTGTTGGCATAAAATTGATTAAAATTGTATTTCACTGCTAAATTTTGTAAAGATCATACAACGTTAAGGAGGAAGACTGACTGAAAAGACTTTACTTTTAACATCTTGGATGGGTGAAGCTTTCCTCCAGATAGGCAATACCCACTCCACTCCATCCACCAAAATTTCCACCCTTTCCACCTCCACTGCTGTTATTTAGGTAAGCCAGCTTTGTTACAGATGGTGTTTTATCACCCCAAAGTCTGCAGAAGAAAAAAAAATCATTATTACATCCCATTAAGGTTTATTTTATGTGCTGGGCATCTTGTTTGCAACTTCCTCAGCACCAAAAGGGCTGTTCTAAAAAAACTCTGTTTACTTTCAGGCATACTCAAAAGCAAACTTTTAAAATGATTCATGTAGTTTGACCCGACGGCTGAGTGCTTATGGGGCACGCTATCATATCTGTGAAAATGCTCTCAGCGCCTGTGTTCATGGTTGAGACCTTTGCTGCGTGTCATTCTCTTGCTCTCTTTCCCAAATTTCCAGTGTATCTTTAATGTAACTTCAGTTTTGGAAAAATGCCATAAAAATAATCTTTTAGGAAAAAACTGTGTTTTTTTGCAAAGCTGCGGGGAGCTTGTACTTTTTGCCATGACATTGCTGCTTTATGCAACTTTTCATTTCCTTAAATGTCTGCAATGGAGGTGGAAAGTGCAAAGTTAACATGATCTGTAATGTAGATACAAAAGCTGGTTGCTTTCTCTAGTTATTTTAACCAAAGTTAGAATACATATACTGTATATACACTCACTTTATGGTCAGGTGGAAGCACACATGACTGTAAAGGGTGTTTTTTATAGTCCAACACAGTGAAGACTGTAAAAATATTTTAGCAGGTCCTGTTTTTGTGCATCAAATCAATACTTTGAGCTCATTAACATCACAATTCTGAATCGGGACTTCCAGCATTTGGATTACAGCTTTTTTACTATGTCAGTCAATATAAATCTAAAACTAAACTAAACTACCTAGCTTCTGCTACTTCTCTGCTCATATTAAGGTTATAGCTACAGGTTGTTAAATTTAATTACAGTAGCTTAATGACTGTTGATGCGAATTTATTTAGTAGCTACCGCATAACTTTATCTTGGGCTTCTCTTCTATAAGCAAAAAGGTGAACACAGATTTAAATGAAGCTTTGATTAGATATTTTAGTCCCGTATTGCTTGTAAGTGATATCAGCTAAAACTGAAAAGAACAAAAATAAGACTTAATTATAAACTTTTAAAAGCTTATTACATCATTGTGGATGAATAAAAATCATCTAACATCTAATTAATCCATCTATTTTCCGATGCTTTGCTTTTCCAGTTCAGGGTTTCCGAGTTCAAGGGGGAACTTGAGCCTGTTCCAGCTGATGTTGCTGTGTTAAAGGGTCACGAGTGAGTGGTGCAGTTGTGACCTCTGCACCACTGTGCTGCCTCAAGTCTAACCCAATATTAACAGGAATATTTTCAAATGTGATTTGATTCGTATAAATGGAAGTGGGAGGTTTGGAATCAGTAAAACTGTGGATAAAGTGCTGTGTAGGTGGAGCAATTGTTGGTTAAAAGAATGGAAGACATTATCATATAATACATTTGACTGCTGTAAAATGTACTTATGTCATCCTCACAAGGGAAGAATTTGAGGCCCACCAACATGGAAATATCGCTGTGACTTGTAAATTTGTGTATCCTCTCAGTAAGTAAAGCTATTGATTTTGTGGGCTTTGGATGTCTCCTCTTTTTCCTGAAGGTGAAATTTTGGAGTTGTGTTGCTGACAGAGGTCAGAGGAGCCCAGTAAGACTATGTGACCATGATTGTCAGGTCATCTTTTCAAGCCTTCTCTGATCTCACAGCTCTATCTTCATCCCACAGATAGGCCAACTGAAAAGATAAAGGTTAGATGCACATATACGCAATCACTAGAGCAAATTCGGTTTTGTGCACAAAGATTAAATTTGTACTACTGCCTACTGTAAATGAAAGAAAACTGCTCAATCTTGCATTGGCGGTGTAGCAGTTTTATGTAGCTTAGGGCTACACCATGTGGATTTGACATTAAAATATGTTGGGAGCAGAAAATTTTCACTTTTTTTTAACATGTACTTTGCAGTAACCTCGTGGAGTATCTAATTTGTCTTCCAAATGCAGTAGTTAAGAGCAATCATCCTTACAGTGTCAGGAGTACTTATTAAAACATGGGCCTATGGCTGGCAGATGGTCAAATTTACATAATCACCATAAAGTTGATGCACATTTTCTGCACTATTGTACATTAGTGTATGTCTCTCCAAACTAGAAGGGTATCTGCTTACTTCTTAATTGCAAAGACACTTCAAGTAACTAATTAAGTTCGTGACAGTTTTTTCTTTTTATTCTAATTTTTGTAGTTATATGTATATGGTGCAGTTTAATTGACCTCACAGTCTTCAGATCCTTTTGGTCTTTGGATCAAGCCGCCACTGTGGCTACTCCAGTAATCACACCGACACTCTGCTTTTCAGTTACTCGTCTTATCAGCTCCACTTTATATCATGTTGCTGAGGAAGAGTGAAGGGAATGAATATTTCAGCAGCTGAGTGAGCACGAAGCACCAGCAGGGCTTCATACCATCTTGTTTGCACTTACTACAGCCATTAAGTTTACAAGCAGCATTTGTATTTATCACCAGGCCTGGATGGTTCGAAGCAATCAAAAACCAAACACAAGGAGAGAAATACAAGGTTCAGGTTGACATGTGAAGAAAAACTGAGGTGAAGTGCTGACATGCTGATGTCTTAGCAGATAACACTTAAATCATTTTCCTCCAAAACTTCACTGGTATGGGTTCAAAGAGATATAGCCATAATACAAATTTTTGGAGTAAGTAGTGGTGTTTGAAGTTATTTTATGGGATTTTGCTGTAAGGCCCAGAATTGATTTGCAGAAGGGATAAAAGGAAGATACTTTATCTTCGGAGCTTTGTCGGAAAAAGCTTAGCATCCATTGGTAGTTCCGCCAATATGCCTGCAGGGCATGGAGGTAGGGTGAGAAGGGGGTGCTGGCATTGACATTATATACCAGAATGAATTGTGCTGAGTTTACACCTCCTGCTGCTTACGTTCTGCTCTTTCATAATCTTTCATGAACCATACAATGTTTTATTTAATGTCCTGGGTCAGAGAGAAACTTGAGAAAAAACATATTAATAATGAAACGCATAGTACTGGGGAGGGAAAGAAGGAGAAGAAAAAAACTTGGTTTGAGGCTCCTCAGCAAACAGGTCAGAAGGACCTTTTGAAGTCTACTGCTTCAGCGCAGTCAATAGTTTAAGAACTTGTGTTATTTCTGAATGTAAGGCCAGCTTGGACTTTTTCCTACCTGAAAATGCCAAATATCTATCGCGGCTGCCCAGTGTCTCACTGCGGTCCTTGAAAGGC
>VUQR01010425.1:0-12920 GCA_015108515.1 Hemichromis elongatus | reverse complement strand
CTGATTAGCACAGGAAGCAGAACACCACTGTATTCCAAATGAGCTCTTAGGGAGTCAATTATTTAGATCGTCAGTTTATAATTGCAATCTCTGTAGATTTCCATACTTTTTGTATAGGTTTTCTAATGCTTATGAGTCTACATGTTTATTAGGAAGTTCACAACCAGCTCAGCAATGAGGGTTGCATGTAATCAGTAGCATGTTTCAAGTCCCTTTTAAGCAAAGTGTTTCAGCCTCGGGTAAATGCCTCAGCAATTCCACCCCCACAATGCTTTAAAGTTGCTTTTGATATTTTTAATGATAACAGGTTTTCAGGTGAACATTTTCAAACAGTGTGATAACATCTGAGGAATTCAGCTGACTTTGCCACACTGTTTATCTTTACAGAGCTTCACAGCAAACTATATATGTATAGATGGGTGTCTGTTCTACAGTGACACACAGCTCATTTGTTTTTTGTGTCATTTGAGGATTTAGCAAATGACTAGATGTGTAACATCACCACTTAATACATCTAAGACCTGTAAAGCAGACTGACTGTTGAACAGGAAAAGTAAGTAAAGAGCACAGTGTTAAAATAATAGTAATAACCAATCTGTGTGAACACAGGGTTCCTGCAGCTGACACTGCTTGGACCTGTAAATAATTACATTGATACTCAGTAAATGCTAGTTAGTCAAAACTGTTATCTTCTGTCTGGATAAATAAACACATTTAGCTCTACTTTAACCAGTTCACTGTCTGTTCCTCATTGGTTTCTTTTATAGAGGATCATAAAGATGGAACAATAGCAGAACTGCAGGAGCAGCTGAGAGACGTGATGTTTTATCTGGAGACCCAGCAGCAGATTGAACATCTTCCACCAGAAGCTCGCAGCGAAATTCAAGAGGGACAGATCAACATCCCAGCCAGCCCATCTGACGGTGCTCTGGGTTCGGCAGGAGCAGGCCCCTCCTCTGGCAGGGGCCGAAGAGGCAGAGGCAGGAAGAGGAAGTAGGCATTGCCTACTCTCAACTGGAACGTGCTAGAAACTGTGTTGCTGCCTCTCACTGTGGACATGTTTGTGACTGAGCCCAGCCCTTTATTCAACGTGTATCTGCATTATTGTAATTCTCCACAGGGTGAAGGCAGGAAGAAAGAGTAAATAGTGATAATATTTACCTGTACATTTTCCTAGTTTAACTCCTAGCTCCTACAAAAAGAGCATGTGGCAGGATCATTCAGTCACTCAAGACATTAGTGTCATCTAAATGTTCTCCTCTCTTTCCAAGGCTTAGGAGTAAATATTTTGATCATAATTTATATTTATTTGATCAGAAACATGTTCATCTGTGGCCAGGTAGTACCATTTTATAGTACTTCTTTAAAACACTGCGTGATCTATTTATTTTCAAATTTAAAATGCAAAGATTTTTCTTTGACAAGAGTAGGAAAGGAAATTTATGTTCCCATTAATATCCAAGTTTTTTCTTCATTTCTATAGACTCAGCTTTTTTGTCTGTTATATTCCAATGTATGTTTGTTTTGTCTTTTTAAACTTACATTTTCAGTAGAAGCACGTGGAGGAGAAAATGCCTTTTTCAGCAGTGCATTGTATTGGAAACCCCATGGGACAGGAGTCAGTGTACACAGAGTACATAGTATTTTTGTGTGAGGAGCAGAAAGCATGTTATGCCATATTTTCACCATCTAGGTTAGTGATTCTCAACCACTAGTACAACTTGTGTACTTCATAGGATTCTGCAGCATTACCAGGAAGTAGTTGAAAGGATTGTGTATTAATGCTAGTGATTTATTGAAACTCTGGATCATGATTTACTGCACCTGACATCAATCTGTATTGTCCCAGTATCCCACATTTTTACAGCTAATTTCCTGAAAATCTTTCTCAGAATTTCTCCTCGAGTCCCATAATATCCCCAAGGATGTAGTTATTGACTCTATAACTAAAGTCTTATACGATTTTTCACTCATTTATTCTTAAAAACTCTTAGTCATTTTCAGCCAGTAATAATAATGATTCAAGATGTTAGATGGGAGCTTGTAGGATGTGTTCCAGACAATAACATGATCCTTAGAGCTTTTTTAGAAAAGGGCATCTGTGAGTTACAATCCTGAACATTGTGTCATAACCTAGATGATGAAATAAGTGACTCAGCTCCCTCCTTGAATACTAAGATTTTATTTTCTTTGCAAAATGTTCACAATAAAGCTTTAGATGAATCCCTAAGGCCTTAATTACAAACTGGGGCAGAAAGCACACATTGATTTTTATAAACAGCCACTCAAAAGATCATTTCTATGCAAAAGATTCTTTACAGCCCCCTAAAAGGAACATTTTAATTATTTCAGATATATGATTGTGAAATTTGCTGTCAGTTATTTGGGATGATAACTATGACTCATTATCTGTCAAGATATTTCACAGATGTAGCCAGTGAAGGCCAATGGGAACCGAGCTAGCTGGTTACTGTTGTTTGCAGACATGAGTATAGTATCAGTTTTATATGAAAAGCTGTTATTCCAAAGTGATCATCAAGAGGAAAGCTGGAATGTACCTGTAACGATTGCTTTCAGAGAGGAGAGAAAGAGCTGTTTTTTAGGTCTTTTTCAACCATAGAAGCTTTCATTTATAAATGAGATACAGCAAAGCGTGCTCCTGAAAACATCAGTTCATGCTGAGGGTTTTTATTGTTTGTTTGTTTGTTTCTTTACTTCTTACCATGAAAGAGTTCAGTTTTTTGTTTGTAACACTAAAACTGTGCTGCCACTTTCAATAAAAAGTTTTCTGAAGTTTTTCTTGTTCTGAGGTAAAAAAAAAAAAAAAAAAGTGTGTGAAACTGAAACAGATGCATACTCAGTGTCGAAAGATCTGTACTGAAATGACACATAGTGCTAAAAATAAACAGTCTAATACTTCATGCTAAAGTGCAGCTTTCATTGTGATAAGCAGACTTCGATCTACAACAAGGAAGATGCAGTCATATCTAACTAACCCTTCTGCAGTCTACTAAGATAACAGTTTATTACCAGCAGCCTGTTGACGGAGTAAACTGTGTACATGGTTGGTAAAACACAGACACGCTGACAGATAAAAAGTTTGGTCATGGTAGACACGCCGTCTACCCAGTAATTGGGTTACGCTTCTCTACAAACCAAGTCAAGTTTTTGGAACATGTCTTTTGTCACACTCTAAAGCTCCTGATGCCATTTCAATCCTGTGACTGTGTAGTGACAACTGTAGTCATAGGCAAATGACACTGCATGCAAACATTTTCCACACCTTTTATTTTTTTTATTTATATCCCTAGAAAGGTCTAATGTTTCATCCACCAGTGCAACTATAAGAACCAGACAGTCATTTCAAGTTATTGATTAATCGCTAAGAACAAGCTGGTCACAGTTTCCAGCAGCTCTAAATGTCCCCAAACCTTTCCCTAAACAACATTTACAGTCATATAGAGAGGAATACATGCAACAGAATGTCACATTTAGGATTATTGGGGTTTTCTCTATATTATTGTGGGGTCTCTACCTCACATCTTGAGGCAGGTGTTGTGATTTGGTGCTATATAAAAAAAATTAAGTTGACTTGAATGTGTTGTCTAAATCTGAGGAAAACAAGCCTCCTGGAATCATCCTTACAATCAAGTATATGAGCTCTTTTTCACCTCTGAATATAGAAATAAGTGCACTGTGATAAATGCTAATGAGAAACAAAGTCTGTGGTTTCTCATGAGATGACTGACATTTCCTGTATCTCATTACTGACATAGCCACCAAGAAACCAAAACCACGTCAACAAATTCTGAACACATTTTTTGTTGATTTGATTACCAGCAGTTAAAAGGACATTTGTGTCATCAAGGATCTCATTGTAATCGTGGGAATGAAACTACTTGGGGTACATTTGAGGTGTTTTCTAACCACATGTGAAAGCTGATAGTAGAACGGTATAAAAGCCTGAGCTGCAGCTGGACAGAAAAATGTGAGAATAAAAGAGGAAGCCAGAGGAGGAGCCAGCAGATGGCTGAGAACAGGATTTAGAGGTAAGATAGTCAGAGGGAAACGCTCTTCCTGAGTTGAGCTGTTGACTGTATGGACGTTTTCTCTGCTCTCACCGCTGTGCTGAGCTATGGAGTAGACTTACACTAAAGTCCTTTTTGATTTTTAAATGCTTTAGACACGTAAAAAGGTAAGAAAAAAACTTTTTTTTCTTCTTCTACTTAAAATCCCCTTTCCTTGTTTTGCCTACACAGCTGAGTGTGCAGCTTGGTGAATCAGCTGTTGTGTATGAAAAATATGTGAAAAAGAAAAAGGTTTTAGAAGGATACTAACGCTCAGTGTGAGGCTTATGTGTGTATATTTCCTCAACTTTACACGGCCAAAACACACACCAAACAAGAAAGAACTGCTCACTAAAAAGAGAAAATTTTGTACAGTCAACTTCATGAAAGTGTTGAATAGCACTACAACCTCTGGTATGCCATATCTTTCAGGTCTCTGCATGTGGAAAAGACTAGAGAGAGATATCAAAGAGCACAGATACAGTCTTTCTACCCTCACATGCTGTGCTGAATTCTTTTGTGCTGAAGTAAAAGAAGCTTGGACACAGGGGTATTACAACTTTTCCAGAAACGGTGCTGCCTCTTTGCCAAGATTAACAAGCAACTCAGATTCCAATCATTGTTCATGTGCTCTGCTCAGTTCTTATTGAAATCGGTGCTGGCACCAAAACACTTTTAGCAGAAGTTAGTTTCTGTCCTGTAGTATGATTGTGTTCATTTATATGTGACACTTATCTGCTGTATCTGCTTCTGGGTGTAACTCACTTATAGTTCCTCCTTTCCTATAGTCTGTGTGTTATAATACTGCAGGCAGACTTTGCACTATAGTTTCTGTGTGTGCAGAATACCCAAGGGAGTACATCAAGTACACCAACAGAGGGTCAACCTGACAACCTTTGATGACCAAAAACAGTCACAAATGTAAGCTTGGAACCACAAACTACTTCAGAACCGCAGGTTTGCAGAACTTATGAAGTTGTTGCTGTGAAGTTTGCACTCACTTGTTTGTGTTTTGGTTTGCCATAGAAGGTTCTAGTTGAGGGTTCACTTCCCTCTTTGTGGGGCAGCAATTCCAAAGGGATTTACATGACTAATCTGAATATTGGTTTTGAAGAAAAAAAACCCAAACCCATAAATAAAAAAATGAAATACAAAAGAAATCAGACTAAAATATTAAACAAATAAATGAAATTCAATAAAAATGCAGCATACTAAACAACATCAAAAGGAACAGTGATCTTTATCTTATCACCCTAGCGGAAATGCTGGCTACATTTTTAACAGCCACTGAAGCTGCACATGTCATCCTTTTTTTTCTCACATTTGGTCTGTCTTCCTTTCCATTTCAGCCACCCTGCTGTTCTCAGAAATCATTTTCTCACATGCAAATTTTATGCAGCTGTACTGTTAATGTCTTCTGACTGCCACCACTTCAGTATCTAATATCAGTGTGGGGTCACTGTTAGAAGCATCTTACTTTATCTGAGCAAAGACTTTGTAAGAGAAATGAGCCCTTCTTCTTTGGCTGCATAGAAAGTTCTTTCTTTTGTATGAACACTACAAATAAAGATACACTGTACACACGTCTAATGACAACATGGCAATATTTAGGGCGCAATTTAAAGTTCAACGGGGGGGGGGCTGCCCCTTTAAGGCTGCCGGCTTTATGCCAGCGCAATCTTACCCTTCCAACCATACATACATTACACAAACATCACATGGGGAAGACAGGTCAGAGAGGTACAACAATATGGCTCTGTCTAAAAATCCGCTGCTGCTGCTTTCAGGTGAGATAAACCTGAGATGAGTGTACTGTAAATGTAGCAGGCTAGCTTTCCCCTGTTTCCAGTCATTTCATGCTAATTGGCTCTTAGGGGGGAAGTTCAAAACCCATATGATACTGGTATCATTTTTTTCATCTATGTCTCATGCAAAACTTACACCAAGGAATACAAAACAACCATAGAGATACAGAAACCGATGATAAAGCTAGAATACACTAACTCAGCAAAGAAGGAAATAACGTGTATCTTTAAAAAATCATCCAGGAAATAAGCTGGAATTAATATAGTGCACATTTGACATTGCTGTTCAAGAAATTTAACCTCTTCGATACACAGTTAATATTTGGCAGGGTAACATAATAGAGCATGGCTACTAAAGACCCAGATATTTCTCCAATAAATGCAAACGTCTTTAGGCATCATTTCTTTAAGGAAATGAGAAATTGAAGCAAACTGAAACTTGCAAACATCCATGGAAATGCAGTATATAAGGAGAGAAACGGGTTTACAACTCTACTGAGCTTGAAGGTCAAAGTCAGTATTTTATTTGACCACCTTTATGCTTCGATACAGCCTGAATTTTCTTAAGCAAGCCTTCCTGTAAATTCTTGAAGTCATCTTCAGGAATAGTTCTCCAGCCTTCTTGAAGGACATTCCAGAGCTCTTTGGGTGTTGGCTGACTTTGGTTCCATTTTCTGTCAAGATTATCCCACACTGCTTTAATAATGTTGAGGACTGTGCTCTGGATCAAGTTTTATAGATAGATACTCACTCTTCCACCTCCACACATATCGCTGATATCTACAGAGCCATTAAAATGGTAAATGGTCTGTATTTATATAGCGCTTTACTAGTCCCTAAGGACCCCAAAGCGCTTTACATTTCAGTCATCCACCCATTCACACACTGGTGATGGTAAGCTACACCGTAGCCACAGCTGCCCTGGGGTGCACTGACAGAGGCGAGGCTGCTGGACACTGGCGCCACCGACCACCACCAGTAGGCACAATGGGTGAAGTGTCCTGTCCAAAGACACAATGACCGAGACTGTCGGAGCTGGGGCTCGAACGAGCAACCTTCCGATTACAAGACGAACTGCCAACTCTTTGAGCCACGATCGCCCCATTAAGTTCCTGTTTCCAGTTTTTGTGTAATTTATTATACCTCAGCCTGTTTTTCCAGTTTCCAACTGACAGCCACCCTTCCACTGAGAGCATTTCCAATAAAGCTTCAGCAAACACAAGATGGATCAACTGAAAGGCCAGATGCATCTCTTGTGTCAGGTCTTTGCTAGTTTTTCCTATTTCGTAAGGACATGACTTTCAGATACCGTTCATCTGCAATCGATAGGTTTTAAGGCCTGACACTTCTTCTTTTGTCCTCTGCTTGTTCTGTTTCCTCAAATTTTTCACATCACCAAGCTAAGAAATGCCAAGTTTTTGGCTGATAAAAATTACATATGGATTTTTTTTACTTGTTTGTAGAATTGACTAAGAAAGTGGGAACTAATAATGTGGTCTTGTGACAAGCTGCTAGTAACAATGTGCCAAAAGATACTAGTTAACATCTTTGAAAGATTTATAAGTTTTATTTTTATTCTGAAAAGGGTCAGTTACATGACGTGGAATGAAAATTACTCAAAAAGCAGACAATATCCAAAAAGAACCCAAAACAAAAACAAACAAAACTTCAGAAAGCCCGGCAAAGTATTGCTCCAGACAACAGGTCTCACTTCTTTGACTTAAATTATAGGCAAATGAAACAGCATTGTATTTCAGACATTACATTATCAGTTTTGATGTGAGCCTGGTCAGTAAGATATCATTAACCCTGATTCTTGGGTCAGTCTGGGGAAGCAGAAAGGAAACACTGGACACAGAAGCCCCCTTTTTAGAAAATAAGAAAACTAAAGCCTTCTAAACCACTATTATAGGAAACTTTGGAGGAAGTTGATCCCTTGCATCATGGGAACTTGAGTCAAACTTAAGATTAGGGAAAGTGAGTTTTCCCCAAAATTGGATTTCTCCATGCTGATATAAAAAGGTAAAATACCTAACCACTCATCAGTATTCAGTTCTGTGCAAACCACAGAAAATAAGCTGAAATGTTCACATATCCTATATAGGTTACATATTGACAAAAATCAATCAAAGAATAGATTTATAGCAAAGTTGAATATCTGAAAACTCAGGTAAGACTTCTGATGTAGTCTGTGGTTCAGAAGCGCTCGTTATCAGGAATGAAACAACTCAACTTTGCTGAAGCTGACTGTGTGCAGTGTCTCTTGATGTGCTGACACCAGTCTCACTCCATGTGAACTTCTCCCAGGTTCTTGAATCAAGTTTTCTTGACAGTTTTATCAACACTGCGGCCATCCCTGTTGCTTATGCACATTTTCCTGCTACACCTTCTCTTCCAGATGGCTTTTCATTATTATGCTTCAATACAGCACTGTGCAAACTCCCAGTCTTTTATCAAGAACAACCCGGGGCTTATTCTCCTTGTGCAGGGTGCCCATGATTGTCATTTTGACAACTTTCAATCCAGCAGACTTTCCAACTGTGGCTGCATGTATCAAATTACAGTTTGAATAGTAATACATTCAAATTAAAATTACTTCAAGATACTGTGTTTCAGATTTTTATGACCTTTAAGACACAATCATTGACATTTAAAGATAAAAAAGGTTTGAAATAATTTCATTTATGTGTGAACTATTTGAGATGCACTGGTGTAGTTTCTCCAAAGTCCTTCATTTTCTCTCTGCAGATGAGTGATCGAGACAGCAGCATCTCTGCCTCTCAAACAGAGGGAGAATTCGAGGAGGAGATGGATGAAGAGCTTGAGGGAGACACAGAGATGGAAGAAGAGAAAAGTGAGAATGGGAGAGGCAGTCCGGCCCCCAGTCTCTCAAACATATCCTCCACTCTGCGCGCTGTTATACGCATCAAACAGAAGTACCAAGCAATCAAGAAACGGCGTCAAGAGATGGCCTTGGGGGGGCAGTGTACCCTCACGGGCGCCCCAGGACGCACCAGCCCCAAAATCTTCACCTTTGATGGATTCACCCCCACTGCCTTCTCTTCTCAGTCATCCAACATCTCACAGAGGAAGAAGAAAAGAAAGAAGAAAAGGGTGTTGTTTCCCGAAGGAGGGAGACGAAGGGCTGCACCGAAGCAGGACCGCAGCCGAGCCAAATACTGCCTATATCTGCTCTTTGCCATCGTTTTTCTCCAGGTAAATAAATAACAACACATAGCTAAATTGCTATCAAGAGTTGAATGCTTCTCTTATAGCAAGGCCTGTGCCCAAAGATCT
This sequence comes from Hemichromis elongatus, assembly GCA_015108515.1. Classification (NCBI taxonomy): domain Eukaryota; kingdom Metazoa; phylum Chordata; class Actinopteri; order Cichliformes; family Cichlidae; genus Hemichromis; species Hemichromis elongatus. Next base: position 3,751 of record VUQR01010425.1, on the reverse strand, counting down.
GAAATTGTGCTACAAAGAGAGTGAAAATAAAAATAATCCGAAGTTCTTAAAAGTTATGGGAAATTATCACAATGAGAAGCAACAAAAAAAGAAAAAAGACACATAAAGAAAATAAACAGAAAGATGAGGTCAAAAGAGGCCGAAAATGACTAAGAAGATGTGTGTAGTAGTAGTAGACATAGAAAATGAATGACTACAGAAAGACTACAGTCCTAAAACACAAAATGATAGCAGACATAACCACAAAGAAGGAGAAAATGCCAGTGACACATATCTAAATGACTTTTGTGCTCCTCTGACATTTTTCTGGTCCCATTAAAAATTTGAGTTACAGAAACACTAAACAAATGAATGAATAACTTCCATTAATAACTTCCACATCTATGACTCATCTCTTGCTAGTCTGCTTCTTTTGTCACCAGCTACAATATAAATAGAGAGGGCGGGAAATCTGTGCTATCTTGAGCTCATGTGTAAATACTCATATATGAGTAAATATAGACTTTCTACTTGCTCAGTCATGTCCTGGCTCATTCAGACGAGAAATACAACATGCCATAAATCAGTCCAAGGTGTGTTCGTCTTGGAGAAACCTCGAGGACCGCAGAGATTGGTTATTCCAGCCATCACCCAGCTGCTTTAATGTCACGTGTATCTTGCAGCTTTGTTTATGGTTTATTTTGCCATTTCAAATGTAAATATTTAAAACCAAAGTGTATTTCCTGTTCCAGTTTGCCCAAGTGAGAAGCTGAGCAGAAATCACTCTCAGCTGTTTGCCTGTAACTCCAAAGAAATGATCGGTATAGCAATATATTTCTAAAGATATACAGTAATGTGAAAAAGAACATTTTCACAGAACTCCATACAGTCCTGTGACTGTAGTATTTGTACAGCAGTATGCTTGAAATTTGGATACTCTATAAAAACCCATATTTGGTGGAGAGAAATTGAGGTTTAACAAACTGGAAGAAATATTCCAGGACATAGCCACACACCTCACTATCTAACCATCCTGAAGTGTTTACGTAGTGCAGAAATATTATATTAGCAGTTTAATTTCAAAATTAAATAATTGTGTGTACTATTGTCTATGTGTCTAAGTGGATTTAGACTAGTTCTAATGCAAAACTTTTCTACTTGAACACTCAAAGTAGAACAACAAGTGTCATTCACACATGCCTTCCTATCTAAAGATTCAGTGATGAATACAACTTTGGATTCATTATCTTGCCCAAGGATAAGGTGCCTTGGGCAAGATAATCAGTCCAGAGCAACCATAGAACAGTCTTCTGTTAAGCAGATGTCGTGCTTTGCCTCCTGAGAAACAGCCAGCCCTATTTTCACTTAATAACACTTCATAACACAATTATCTGTAAATGTGTCAGTTCTTTCTTCCCCAGCAAAGCAGTGAGAATGCATTCTATCTTTGGCAAAATTTGTATTGCTAAAATATACGAATTGATCTAGCACAATGAACTTGTGGAGGAATTTGGGAGTTTTCCTTTGTTTTCAATAAGAAGTAACATTGCTGCCTTTGTTTTTTCATCGTATATCCTGACATATCTGGAAGTTTAATGATTGAAATTCAACAAGTTAGCATTATATTCTACACTTATTTAAGTACAGAATCTTTCTTCTTTCTAAAATCTTCTGAAGTGTTACTTTATATGTAATAGTGTCTACATAAAGGCTCAAGGACTGCAGATGAGCCTAAAATAATTATCTGTGTTTTCAGTGTTCTTGGTCCAAGGAGTGCATCCCCTTTTAATGAATCCAGGAAATGCCCCTGCACGCAGCTATATTCTTAATAGCTGTACTTTGCTTCTTTTAGGTCTACAACGCCATAGAGAACCTGGACGACCACGTTCTTAGATATGATCTGGAGGGATTAGAGAAGACACTGAGGAGGGAAGTGTTTGGGCAGCAGGGAGCTGTGGAGAGCCTGCTGTCCCACCTGAAGGACTACCTGTCTACCTACGTCCATAACAAGCCTCTGGTGGTATCTCTGCACGGCCCGACTGGGGTGGGTAAGAGCCACCTGGGACGTCTCCTGGCCGGACATTTCCGCTCCGTGGTGGGTGACACGCTTGTGCTGCAGTACTATGTGCTCCACCACTGCCCCCAGGAGGCCAACGCCCTGCAGTGCGCCAGTGACCTCTCAGCTCTGATCTCGGAGATTGTAGAACGAGCCGAGGAGGAGGAGAAAATCCCGCTCTTCATCTTCGACGAGGCCGAGCATATGCACCACGAGATCCTGGACACGCTGCTGCAGCTCGTGTCCTCCAACCAGTCCAATGAATACCTGAATGCTATTTACCTGTTTTTAAGCAACCTGGGTCATGCACACATCACCAAACATATGCTGCACAACTCTTCGAGTATTTCCATGGCGATGACAGCATCAGGTCGTCATAGCAATCTGGTCAAAGAGCTGACTCCTATTTTACGTAGCATGCTGGAAGAGCTTCACCCGCTTTGGACAGAGGCTGATATCTTACCTCTCAGTCTTTTGGAGAAATGTCATGTGATGGAGTGCTTCCTGGATGAAATTACTCGAGAGGGATTCTACCCGGATCATGGTAACATAGAGCGGCTCGCGGGGGAGCTCGAATACTACCCTGCAGTAGGGGGGCATGAATATTCCCAGACAGGCTGCAAGCAAGTGGTGGCTAAAGTCAACCTGCTGTGACAAGCTCTTGTTCGCATTCCTTAAACATGAAGAAAAAGGAGTGTATTTATGAAACTTGAATGACACAATTCAACGCCAACGCTTTTAAGAGTGGTTTTTTTTTTTTTTTAAAGAATGTAATAAAAAAGTTTCACAGACAAAAAGGTGAGGATATTTAACTCTGTCTGGGAACAAGGAATAAATTTGCTGAACACTTGAAGGCAGTCCCTGAAGGGTTGGTTCACCCAGTGTATGTTAATAAAAGATGATTTAAGTTGCCTGTTGTTGCATCTCCCAAATACCTCTGAATAGCTGCATAGAAAAAGGAAAACACCTAAACTGATTTTTAAACCTAGACATCAGTACAGTGCTGGTCGTCAGAGGATATTTCAGTAACTCTGGTGGTCATGAACTGACAGTTCACCTAGCACTACCAGTAAGTAAAATGTAACTGTCTAATTAAACCAATCCAAATACTTAGTGGACTGGTGCAAAGGTATGTTAACAGATTCATGATTGCCCAATCATGAGGCACACTGCTAAGAGTTTGTGGTTTGACACTTGGAGACATAAGTAATCTGGGAGGATAAATATGGAGTGAAAATAGTCTCAAAAGATTCGTGCATGCGTAAACTACATTTCGTCCGTAATTTCAAATTCGTAAAAGATTTCCATCCATAACTTCAAGATTTCCATCCATAACTTCAAATTCGTAAAAGATTTCCATCCATAACTTCAAATTTGCACACATCAGAGTTACAAGCGGACAAGGAGTTTTGAGACTCATTTCACGTCTCACGATTGGTGCGTGCACGAGGCGTTTAAGGCTGGTAGAATGCTGGGTCATCAGAGTGTCCTTCCACATTAGCTCCAACTAACAGATAAAGCTTCTGCTCAATGAAAAACTATGTATCCAACAAGCAGACACACAAAACGTAATCTAAAATGATCCATACAATGACTCATTCTAAGGTAAACCGTTTGTGTTTAATGTATAATTACCTCTGAAGGTTGACCACCGAGGTGCACCGCCATCTGTCTTCTTTCCTCTCTGCTAGCCTTGCTACTGTCCGGATTTTTTTA
>VUQR01010424.1:0-11055 GCA_015108515.1 Hemichromis elongatus | reverse complement strand
GTAATGTAGTGGAGTACAAAGTACAGATAATTGCTGAAAAATCTTTTTGAGTAAAAGTATAAGTATGCATTATTTTTTTTACTTAAGTAAAGTATAGATACGTAAAAAATTTACTTAAGTACAATAACGAAGTACAAATACTTCGTTACATTCCACCACTGGTGACAGCATGAGCGGAGTTGTTTTCCAGCTACCTGTAAGTGGTAGCACTGGTATCTGTGTGTAGTGTGGTGCTCCACTCAGTGAAAAAAAAGCAATATCTGTGAACTGAATTTCAAGCTGTCTTGCTAATGTGTAATCATTCACCACAAGTACCATTCAAGTCAAGAGTAATGAAGAATAGCTGCATTTAAATGTCCATGATTGCACTATTTAACTTAAAACTCTATATTTACCTTACACATGCTTGCCGCAGTGATTCAAATGTGAAGAAAATTATACAAGACACTGTGAAACTATTTGAGCTAAGCTAACAATCTCTTTAATTTAAATGTAAGGAATTTGTACATATGCAAATGCATATGTCCATCAATATAAAAAACAATATGTTTGCATTAAAGTTTTTCTAGCTTTTGCGGGTATATAGTGCAAGTCTGAAAGACTCTGTTTGAGATGTGAAACATCATCCAGGCTTTTTTCAGTTATTTGCTTTAGTTTCCATCTAACTTTGTGTTAACTGTTTGAGGAAGATCCTGCAAGCTCTGACCTCATTAGTTCTATCCAACACCTCTGGGGTGAACTGGAACAGCAACTGTGATCCAGATTTATCACCCAGCATCAGTGTTGTAGCACACTAATGCTCCCATGGCTGACTGGGTGCAAATCCCTGCAGCTGGGTTCACAATCTGGTCAAAACTAGATGAAATGTGCATGCTATTATTTTTGTCCAACTACTACTGCCAGTGTGTCCGTTAATTGTACAGATTCATTCTTACTCCTTCTAATTAATGGAATTATAAAGCTTTCCCTTATTTATATCATACATATACTTTCCCACAGGTGGATTTTTATAATGGGCGTGGCACAGGTTTCAAATAATGAGGTCATATGATAATAATGTATGTAGTAATCCCTGTGAGACTAACCTCAGGGTCCAAACTGGCCTACAATGCTCTCTTTGGTTTTTTCTACTCTTGGCCATCTCAGGAACACAGATCATACATTCTGAGTTTTATTTAGATTTTTAAATTTTAATGGAAACGACAATGAGTTTGAAAGGCTAAAGTCTGCCTGAAAGTTATCAAAGAAATGTCCACCGTGTAAGGAATCTCCATCCTGAAAAGTCAAGAAGTTGTTGTTTCTGCACTGGAGAGGATGTGACAGCCTTTTTAGCATCTACAGGTGACTGTTATTATTCTTCTTCTTTGCTGCCTTATTTACTCCTGTCACCCTTTCTTCCTTTAGTTAAAGGAGTTCATCCTGTCCAGTGGTGTGGGGGCGGGGCCTGCATTGCCACGAGCCCTGGAAATTGTCGAGGGCAATGTGCGCTGGCACCGCCTCCACCGGCGGCAGTTCTACCAGTGGCTACGCAAACCTCCGAGTACCACCTTCGGCTAACACCGTTCTGACCAGCTCGAGTGAAGTGACTGCAAACTGTCTGCTATGCTAACGCCTTGCTAGCTACCAGATGCAGTCAGACAGAAGAAAAGACAGACTGAAAGATGAAGAACACTAGGTTGACTGGTTTTGATTTTTTTTAAGAACCTTGATTTCAATCTTTTTAGCTCCACTGGATTGCTTTGCTCCACTTGTGGCTGATGTGGTTAAATTGGTTTCTGTGCTATGTTTAGACTGCTTTAAGGGTAGTCACTGAGAAAAGAACCAACTGTCTAACTGATTAAAAAGAACCAACAACCAAATGAAATAACTAAGATTTTTATAAACAACAAAAAAACAAGTTATTTTTCTGCTAGACTTCATTAGACACAGAACATGGGGTACTAGTTACTATGGTATTAGCACTCACGGTGGTTCTTTCAAAGGTTGATAACGCATTTAGCTATAGATGGTTTAGTGGGTGATTTTTTTGTGTAAAACATCTAATATGACACTGATGGTTGATATTAGCTATTACCAGCAACTGGTATAGAAAAGTGAAAAAGTTTATTCTGTTCATTTGGACGTAGCGTTTTCAGCAGGAGAAACAGTTCGTCGCTCATCCAAGTGGCTTCTTCAGTTTCACCCGCTTAAACCAGCATTCCTCCCTGTCTAGGATGTGTACATCCTCATCACTGAAAGAGTGTTACTACATTTCTCTATTTGTGTCGGGGGACCCGATCCGTGGGGTGTACCAATTTTTGGTGCAGCATGTTTTGGGGTTTGCAAGCCACAGAGATGGGGTGTTTGGAGAAAATGTGTCTCAGCTGTTCTGATACTCCTGACATGTACGAGATCACTAAGGATTTTCACTTAGGTAGCAGTTTTCCTTCTCTCCTGGATTGCCTGGAACTTTCTTTAGGTGCCTTCTCAGCTTTTTCCAGCTGGGATAACCACATTTACTCAGGGCTTTCTTGATATGATGCTCTTCTGCTTTCCTGGCTGCTGTGTGTCTGGGATGTGATTACTTTGTGTTGTAGTGTTCTACATGCCACCCAGTTTATGCTCCAGTGGATGACAAGATCCATATGCGTAGGTTTACGGTACACATTCACTTTTAAATGTTCCCCATTACTGATGGAAATCTCACAGTCTAAGAAGGCTGACCTGTTACTTTTCATATCCTCCTGGTGAATTGGATGTGTTGGTCCACCGAGTTAATGTGATCAGTGAATTGTGGTACGTCCTGAGATTTGATCTCACCCAGGTGTCATCCACATACGTAAACCAATGACTTGGTGGTGCACCAGGATGAGACTGTAGAAGGCACGTGAATGAATGGCAAAATGTTTCTCCCACTGAAGACACTACGTCCAGAAACAGAATCAACTTTTTTGGATTTCCTTACCTGGATGATTCATCAAGACATTAGATTGTGTGTCACACAATGCAATGAATTGACTAGAACAGATCCAAAATAGACCTTTCAACATATCCAGAGCAAAGAAAATTTTACTCTCACTTTGACAAATCATAGCTGTAATTGTCTGTACTTTGATTGGCTGGTTAAAGATGCGACTTGCAGTTTTCAGCCCTTCATGGCTCTGATCCTCACAACGCCCTTGCTAACCAAAGATCCAGAACAGTTTAATCGGTCTAGCCTGTGTTCAGCACATTAAACTGGCTGACAGTTAAAGGCAGACACCCTGGCAGTTAAGGGCATGTCGATCATTGAACAGAGCTGTAATTAACTCTACATGGACTTAGTGTCTTCTGATAACACTCAGAGGATTGATTCACACTCATTAACTCCACAAATCCACAGAATTCATACTGTTCAGCCTGAAATTAAAGGGCAGCTTTTTTTTTATGATCAAAGACTCAGTTTTTGAAAATATCAGTGGGTTCAGTGGGGTTTGTTGGGGCCTCGTTTCAGAAATGTCCCCTGAATATAAAAACCTCACAGCACAAAAGCTCCCACAAAATTTCCTCTAAACCAGAGAAAACACTTAATGCTAAAGAATAATAACGGTTGATCAAAAGTCTGTTTTCTTTTCTACAAGCAAAGCTGGACAACATTTTGCAGGAGACTTTAAAAGAAGGCCCAAAACTGCTTTGGTGCATAAAGAGAGTGTTGGGATCAAGCAGAAGCACAAAGAAGGCTGAATAGGACAAGGTTTACAATTTCCTATAATTTAGTTTTTCTATTTAAAGTTGTTGACAACAACTAAAAAAACAGTCATGAATTAACCATAAAAAGTATTTTCCATTTGCCAAAATGTAAGTATGTGTTCTGTGCCCTCTATAGGATTAAATATGCTACCTGACAGAAAATCAAAAGAAAAAGTATTTAAATGAATTTGTTTTTTTCATTTGTAAAGCCAAAGAAAGCAAGAAGAGAAAAACAAATGCAAATGTTAAATGAACACAGCTCTCATTAGTGTGGACAACTCTTAGGTATAAGTACTCTTTCTCCAGATACTGCATTTCAAATTTAATCGTAGGTGTACCTAGCTGCTGAAGTTCAAAACAAGCATCATAATGGGGATGAAAGGCGAGCGTGGCATGAACGTCCAGACATTTAAAAAACTGCTGATTTACTGGGATTATTCTCGGTGGTTTATAAAGACTGGTCCGAAAAGGAGAAAAGATCCAGTTAACAGCAGTTCTTTCTGAGAAAATGCACTGTTGATGTCAATGGTCAGCGGAGAATGGCTTTGATGGGAATCTGATAGGAAGACAGCAGTAACCCAAATAATCACTCATTACTATCAAAGTATGCAGTACAGCATCTCTGAATGCACACCTGAACTGGCATTCATAAACTGAAATGGCAAAAGACTCACATTAGCATGATCCAGTTAACTGTAAGAGGGCTAATTTTATTAATACTAATTTATAACCCTAAGCTATCAGAATATATAATTTTTATTCTTTAAAAAGATCTGGGGATAAAGCAAGTAATCATTCTAACCAATATGTTTATTTGTTTGATAATAAGTAAAAAACATTTTTTTCGTTTCTCTAATACATTGGGGTTAGAGTTGTTGTTTTTTTGGGTTTTTTTGTACATGTCATCTTAAATTAAAGACACCTGCATCCACGCACTTGGCAAGCTACCAGTAGGGGCCAGTTCTAATTGTAATAGTTTCCCCAAACGCTTCCCACTTCAAAACTGTCAGCCAGAAAACCTGCTATTTATTTTGTGACCTCCTAAAGTCTGACAAACTCCACAGAGGGATTAATTGAATGACAGATGGATGAGAATGTTGGAATCATTCCTTGTGGAAAACTGAGAAGGGCCAGGGGACTAAAAAACTGACAGAGCATCTCAGAAAGCTTTTTCTGGCTGACAGCAATCTTGGAAATTAAATCAGTGACCAAATAACAACTCAAAAAGATTTCTGTGGCTTTACAAAGCACAAAACCAGAAAGTTGTTGGACAAAAGCACATCAGCCTCAACTTCTGGAAAAAAAAATACGGATATTTTTTTTAGCCAGTCAATGGTTATATATCAGTAAACCTGTTTTTTTCCCCCTCTGATGGACAAGTCAGTGACTCAAAATGAAACATGGCAAAATGAAATGTCCAACGAGACAGCTGACAGCATGTTGTTTGGAGAAATGTGTTTAGTGTCATTATATGCAGATGATGTGGCTTTTTAAACAGTTGTACTCTTGTTGATGTGACAGACTGAAGGTCATCATCAGTGGGCTTACAGACAAGTGTAATCCTATAAAGTTCACAAAGTGATTTACTGGTGAAAAGCATAATGAACCTCAAGATATCTGTTCGCAACGATAAGTTCTTTGTTGAGGAGCATGCAGTTTGCCAGAGTTGATGCCATATGGGACAGCTTTACTTCTGCAATGTGTTGATTGCAAAGTACAACAGACGGTGTACAACAACACTGACCATACACGTGGTCAGTCTTGTAAGAGTGTCATAGATTTGACTGCTTTGTGGAGCCTCTACAGATTCTGCTGTGCTACAGAATGTAAAGCAAAAAGGAGTTGTTGGCTGCGTGACGGAAATGTGACAGATTCTTCAGATCAAAGGATTTCCGATCAATGTGGATTGTACAGTATAATGGGCTCTGCACTGCTGTGGACTCTAGGGCTAAGAGTCTTGCAGCATGACGGATTTAAAAGCACAATGGACTTTCAAGGGAGTAGATTTCTGATTTTGCCCTGCTGAGTTTTAAATGTAAATGATTCTGTGGACTCGAGAGACTTAGGAACATGAGCTGGACACACAAATGCCTGAAGAGAACACCTGTGAAACCTTTGGAAAGGTGACTTTAAAGAAGTTTTTTTTTTTTTTTTTTTTAAATGGACTTTTAATGTTTGTTGAACTGAACTTTCGTCCAGATGAGCAGACTTTGAAGTTGTTCCTCTTCTCTTAGATCCAGCTTTGATGTTAATAATTGAGCCATATACAAATTAATGGAACTGCCTGCTTCTATAAAATGTGTGTCCAGTGACGTATGTTGATGTGTGTGTGTGTGAAGATGAAGAAAACAGCAGTTTTGGTGACGAGAGCCACAGTACCAGTCATGATTAAATGATTATAATTATGATGGTGGAACTAATGATGATGGTTGACTCAGTGATGACAAATGTTGATGATGTGATAAAGCTAATTAGTATTATTCTAATTATTATACTAATTATTCGATGCATTTTCAATCTTTATTATCCATTCAGGGAAGCTTGTTTTACAGACACAAAGCACAGAATAAATCTGCCCTGTGTATAATAAATACTGTAAATTATACAGCTGTGATGACTTTGAAATTAAAATGTGGACTACAAAGATGTTGATGCTGAAGATCGTAATAATGGTGGTGTGGTAATGAATGAAGATGATGATGATGATGATTATGGCTTAGGACCAAAATGGGAGAGAAACAGGAAGTCCTACACAAGCCTTTAATCCTGTTTACTTTTCTTTGGTTGTGTTTTCTGATTGGACAATATTAAAACAAAAATGGTTACCTTTGTGTGTGATTCACTGTGTCTGTCCAGTACCTGGAAACCAACAAGAAGGCAAGTAATAGGTTTATTAGTCTCAACACACAAATCTGAGGGTAATGTCCTGCTGAGCTGTTCCTCTATAAACTAAAGTGACCAAATAGCTACAGAAGACGGTGTTGGCAGTACCAAAAAATAAGATATAGGATTCCATGATGGAAGTGTTTATGTGCACAGCAGGTTTGAAGATAACTGAGCTGGAAAGTAGATGTGTAACTTTAGACTATATGCTTGAAAACATCAATTCTGTGCTTTCACATTATACAACCTAAGAAGCAACTACTTAAAAACTTTTTAAAAAGTTAGGTACACAAGGATCCACTAACCTGCACATTATATGCCAGTTTATGATCAAGGATAATTTGTGGTATAGCAGTTTAGATCTACTTTGGTTGTTGTGTTAATCCACTTTCACTCCTTCTGTATTAGTCTCTTTGCTGTTCTCTGAAGTCGCATGTAGCAAAACGAGATAAACTGCTAGGAAAGGTTTTTTTTGTAACTTCTTTCATTTATTCTTTAAGTTGCCTCTATTCTATCTAGGATTATTAAAGTTGGATTTTACTGTCCAAGTATTGTATTTTTTCTTTTGTTAGAGCTAAATATTCCTTAAATATCTAGTGTTTAGGTGGGTTTTTCTTTTTAATTTGGTATTGCCGTCACTCCACCAATCAATGTCAATCAGAGGTTCCTCTTTTAAGATAGTTTTTATCCATGAAGTAGCAGTTGGTGCTATGTTATCAGTACTGCCTCGGTGGCTCATTTACAATGAGAAGGGTTATTGTTCTGAAGCAGTGTCTAGTATCCAAGTAGTTTTCAGTGTCTGAACTTTAACAAATAAAGAGAGAACTTGAGCCATCCCAACTGGACACAAGCTGTTGTTTTATGGTTGATAAAGCTGCTTGTCTCATCACGGTTACTGTGGTATTTGTAGGTCTTTAAAATTGGATCACAGTGGCTGATATTGCTACGGCCAGTGTCAGAGCACTGATGCCAGGAGGAATCAGACAAAACAGCATTATGTTACATTAATGAGAATATGTTGGCCTACCCTGAGGTAGAAGCAAAAATAACAAAACAGAAATGGTGTTTCTAAGAACTGTGATTGCTTACTAAAGCATTAACACTAAAAGTAGGGGACTTCCTTCACAAGATATTAGAGCAATTGAAATGTCCCTGTGGTCATAAAGCACCTTTTATGAATAACCAGTAATCTCAGGATAAGTGTTGCATTATTTCTCCAAGCACAGTGAACTTTCCTTTTTCTAAGACCTTTAGTTATTTACTATTTTTCTAATGTTCTTGTTGTACTCTTACTGTTTCTAATCAACTTGAATTATATAATAAAGAAGATAAGATAAGATAAGATGACCTTTATTAGTCCCACAGGTGGGAAATTTGCATGTTACAGCAGTAGGAAGAAAAAAGAAAAAATATATTGCACAGAATGTAATAGAATAAGATAAAATAAAATACTATATACAACAGAATAGAATAGAATAGAATACTATATACAATAGAATAAAAATTGAAGAATTGTAAAATCACAGTTTCTGTTCAGAGCCCTCATAGTCAAGTGATATTTGTGCTACTTTTAAGCAATTTAGGATCAATTCCATGACAGTGAGATAAAAGTGGGTGCTGACTGTTGAGTTTTCATTTTTATTTTCAAGCTATTTATTTTTTGTCAAGATGAACATCAAATACAATAAAAGAGATAAGGCCTTTTATTTGGATACTGTCATTGCCTCCTTTTGTTCAGACACCATTTAGAGGGCTTGCAATTTTCATTTCTAAAAGCTTTACCTAAAGGGCATCATGTGTCTTGGTAGGATGCAGCACCAAGACCAGAAGAATAATTATGTAAATAATCATAATCCAATTCTAGTCACTATGGTTTATGAAATCCACTTTTGGTTGTTGCCATTTAGATTTTTATTGATACCAATAATGCATTCAGAATCGTTAAATTCTGATCAATTCCTGTCTCTGTTGCTTATGATGTGGCGGAGTAGCAACTCTAATCTGAGCCCCTCTCAAATTATTGCATCTCCAAGGCAGACGCCAGCTATCATTCAGAGACAACTAATATCCGCTGCTTGTATCTGTGATCACATTTTTTTTGCACTTGAAAAACTCAAAATCTTACCAATTATATTTGTCTTATTTCTAATCAAAATATGTCATTACACTTAAAATAAGACACATTCAGCTAAAGAGTAAGATTTCATTAAGAAATTAATAATTTGTAAACTGAGCATCATGTTCTGTTGAATTACATCTTAATTCTCCAACTAAGGCCATAAATACAACAGGAAAATATTCACATAGTCAAAGACAAAGTGAGCAGCTTCCATTTCTCAGACTTCTACAGTCCGACTTCTTCGTCAAAAAATGTTTTAGTGCGACTTTGGTATGCTACAAAGTCGCACCACTTGATGGCTTTTTAGATCATTACAGGGGCGCCTTCTGAAGAATACAGTATCTATAGCTTTGATCCTGAACCCTTCAATTCTATTTTTGATTAATTCTACTTTAACACTGCTTGCAGTGTTGTTTAGGGGAGCTAGAACAACATTTGTGCTCCTTTGTGAGACAGCCTTCCTTGTAGCTGAAACCCAGCTCTGCTACTACAGGTGTGATTTTCATAGCATGGCAATTTATCACAGATAGGAAACAATATCTAAAAGTATTGGAAGGCCCATGCTCTGATTCTGCTGCAGATACATCTCCATCTGTGTATGATAATTTTATGATGCGTTCTTTGACTTTGACAGAGAGGCTTACTAATGCTGACTTCATTGCAGCTTCAGCTTGCATCTCAAAATCTTATTAGTTTGCAGGGATTTCAGCTGAACCAAACAGCAAATCTAAGCAGCGAGAAACAAACTAAATTTAAAAAGAAGAATCAGTAGGATATGAAAATCTGTTGGAAATATATTGATCCATATATTAACACGAAAAGCCATTTAAAATCCAGGTGATTACAAATGCAGTATAACAATTTTACCAGTATTTCAGCATTCAGTTCCTCTTTATACCACATTTATCATTGACACAGTCAGTAAGACAATGAATATTATCTCTTTCCTGGTATTGTTTTACTACTACAAAATTGTGTGACTTGGTACCAGAAGACAGGTATTTTTGGACAGTGCTGGAGCTGAATTGCGCCTTACTGGATCAATACTTAAGAGTTTGAATTCCAGACTTAAATCAACTAAGTTTATCGTATTAGAATAGTTTCTTGAAACTACTTTCCAAAGCATTTAGGGAAGAAAAAGCCCAGCTGTTGTTTGGTTTGTCTTCATTTTAGATCTGCAGGGGCTAGTTTATCTAGCTGCTGGATCAGTATGGTTACCCACACTTTGTCCTTATTCTTCTTCAGATGAAGTAACAGCACAGCAACATGTGGACAAAAGAACTGGCTCATGCCTCTTAATCCTTGAATTGAGATGTTTTTAGTCTTGTTGCCTTTACAAACATCTGTGAAAGAAAGGGTCAAATCTCTTCTCTATGTTGAGGTGCACAATGTATAAACGTCTTCAACACTTTTCTTAGTTTAACTACAGTGTTCTTCTTGTGCCAGATCCTCTTTTGGCATTATCATCAGCACTAAAACTGTGCACTGGGAGCTTCACACTGTGGGTTTTCATGGTTGAGCAGCTCCTGTACGTAATGAGTCGATAGCTCATGTATCCATTTTTAGAGAAAATACACAGAATAACTCTGCTGCCCTGCGTGAAGGGCACTCTGACCTGACTACCATCTGGGAGAGAGGCGGTGAAGCTTCAGGCTGAGACATCTTGGGTGCTTTATAGGTAGATAATCTTCTTACGCTGCTGCCCTCAGTTGAATGTGTGGCTATTCAACCTATGCAGCAAGCTAAACATAAGAGGAGATGGTTCCAGGAACAACAGGACACATCGTTTCGTCTTTGTGTCTTTAACTGAAGACCGTTTTTCCTCTTTTAATTTGTAATACTGAACATACAGTAAAATAATACATAAGCATCAGTATCGATTTACATTGTAACCAAAAACAGAAGTTAGCAACATAGCTTTTCTTATGCTTTACATTCATCATAAACATTTTTCCTTATACGTTCAAATAACCTCTTAAGTAACAGGAAAGTAACAAATCTTACAGAAAATAAAGCTACACATTGATTACTTACAGATTATGGCTCAACAAACTCCCCAACGATGTAAACTGGGCTTAAAGTTGTATAGCTTGTTTTCTCCTCCAGGCATTTTCGCAGTGTAAAATTGTAAATTGTAAAATTAGTTTTTCATTAAATAATTCTAAATTGATATTGTCATGCCTGCTGTTTTCAGAATACATATATATATATATATATATATGTAAAAATAAAAAAAACATCCCCACTCGCCCCTGCGGGCGGTCAATCCTTCAAGCTCGGGTCCTCTACCAGAGGACTGGGAGCTTGAGGGTCCTGCGCAGTATCTTAGCTGTTCCTAGGACTGC
>VUQR01010423.1:0-10194 GCA_015108515.1 Hemichromis elongatus | reverse complement strand
GGTTTACGACACCAACTGTCTGCCATCTATAATCCAGTTCTGAGATCCCTGCCCAGACGCCTTAACGCCCACTCACATCCTGGGCCATCTGACCTCTGGAATTCACATGATAGGGTGAGGCCAGGTTTCCCAATGAGTTCACCTGAAACCATGGCTGATTGAGACTCACACCCGTTTTCACACCTCGTGTGATTAGGTAGAGGATCAGTAGGGGGCCCATTGTCCCTCTATGAGGGACACTCCCACAAGGCTTAAATATGGGACTCTCCACCATTTGACCCTAGAACTGAAGAAGCTTCTCGGATGAGAGGTGAAACGTCTTCAAGCAACCTAAGAAGTCCAGACGCCTTTTCCTTACAGCTCCTTAGGCTGAAAATAGTAAAACAAAAACTACAAATACAAGTAAAAATTTGGATTGTTGGAGAACAGAGGGAAAAAAACAACTCCAGGTGTGATAATACCCTGAGGAAACTGGCCTGGTGCAACTGGGATCGTTTACTCACTAAACTCAGCTTCAGTCTGACTGGCTGAATGCACAGTGTGAGGTCAGCCTTTCTACACAGATGCTATCAGACACGCTGAGAGGTACAAGGCTGACAATCACTTTTTTTGCAATAGATAACAGGTGGGAGCAACCTGTGTGTATGTGTTTTGGGAGAAATGGAGTAAACACATACCTCTCTGGACTGCCGTGGAGTACTTCCAAGCTTCACGCCTGAAGAGAGAAGAGAAAAAAAGACAAGAAAATCACTGCTTAAGCAAACAACATGTATTTTTTTTCCCTCACAGAAGAAGCTGGGAATCTCAAATACACCTCAGACAACCTCCAATCATTCAGTGCTTCTGTTCACTTAGCACATCTTCTTTCATCCCAAGCAAACTAACACTGCTCCACAAGTCCAAAAAGGTAGGATAGGTAATATTATCTGAGTAATAAGTTGCCACCAAGCATAAATAGTTGGAAAATGAGCTGTGCTTTGTGTAATAAGCCCTTTTAAATGAAATGTGGGGAGAAAAAAAGCCTAAACAAATAAAACTGATCTTTAACAGAAAATGAGAAATCCAAAAAACCAACAAAGCGAAAAAACAAAAATGTTGAGGTCAATCACAAACCAGAAGAGAGAATGACATACAAACTGAAAGATGCATTTTGTTGAAATTCTAGAAATCAACAGGAGAGTGATGGAGACATAGACTGGTTATGTGGCAGCATTGGTGACAGGTGGGATGTGTATTGGCAGATGTGCAGCAGCAGGACAGACGATGTGTTTAGTGGTCTGTCTCCAGCTGGACATCTCTTTTCCTTAGGTACCCCACCCCTCACCTCACTCCCTTTCCCACCCCTCCCATCTGATATGTAATCAGCCTGACAGCTCTGAATGGGGCTGCATGGCTGCTGATGGGGTGAGCGAAGACACCTCTGCCTGAGTGGCTTGTCACTTCCAATATGAGGATGGAAGTGATAGGAACCTGCATGGGGGGGTGGGGGGGCTGAAGATGCAGGCCACAACCTTACCTAAGTGATGAGATGTGCAGAGCCCTATCTCACACATCTCACACTTAAACACGCCTCAGTGGGGATAGAATAAAACATGTTGCTTAGATGCAGTGTTGTTTTTAGATTAGTATGCGCTACAGAGCTCTCTGTTGCTGTCTGGCTCTGTGTCTTGAATCTTTGTCTTCATTCTTCTGAATGAGACACTGGAGGAAGAGGCTAAGGAGGAAAAAGAAGAGTGGTGGACTAGGGAGGCGGCATGTGACATTTCCTGATCGTGTTTGGGTGCTGCCAAAATATCTGATCATTTAACACTAAAAAGAGCAGGGTGGGCATCTCAAATTTCACTTTATATTAAAACTCGAATATATAAATATTTATTGCAACACGCGCAAATATTATTGCCAGGCAAACACATCCTAGCACAAAAATAGCAACGATCTTTGAGAGTCTGTTGTTCTAAAGTGAGTCTCTGGTAGCGCCGACCATCTTGTCAAGACACACGCGTGGTTATCGATCTTGAAAACCCCATCAAGGGAGTAATTGAAATCTCCAAAGGTTTAATTGGTTCCTTCTAGGAGGTGTTTTGTCTGGCTGTTGATACATATTTGTCCAAGCTTGTGATATGATGGCTATATCACCTTCCTGTTTTGTGCTGTACACTCAATCTGAGATAAAACCTCTTATTGTTTCATTTTAGTGAGTTGTTAACAGAACTTACAATAAACTGTGAGGCGATAACATAAGGTATGGGAAATCCTTATGATGCATAATTATGAAACTAATAAAATTTTTTTTAACATTGCTCCCTTATTTATAATATTTGTTCTGCAAAGGCAAAGGCTGGAGAAACAGGAAAAATGAACTGAAACAAGGCATTTAAACCTAATTCCTTGAAATGAGCATGAAGGATAATTTGCAGTCATGTTCAGCACTTGTGAGTTGTTAAAATTGATTTGAAAATGAATCTGACATGGCTTGATTTGATTAAAATGCTGTTGCAAAGAGGGTTTGAATTTCAGTGCTGAAAATGCAATTCTCTCAAGTTGGGAGTCAAAATTACATTTCAAGAGGGAAACATTGATTTTAATTCCTGTGCAGTGAAACAGTAATAATTGATAACTGTGATAAATTCATTTTCAAATTCACATATAGATATAAAAGCTATCATTGATGCCCATCCTTTTTTTTTTTTTTATCTCCCAGAAGTTACATTAAATAATGTGATAATTCTAGAGGTCAAAACTGGATCCAGATTTATGTACACTGTGGCATTCACAAAAGGCTACAGCAGTACCACATGCAGGATAAATGCTTCAATAGGAAGTTCTATACTAGGGAGAAAAAGTCAACCAATAAAGTTAAGGTTGTTTTTACACCCAGATATTAAATGTCACTCTCTGGTAGTTCTCCTTTTGAAGCTCTAAAGGGTTCCAGTAAGCAAGTCTACATGCAAGATATGGCATTTATAGCAGAGATCAAAAGAAGTCCTGTGTTAAGCCTTGCTTTGATTTTCAGGTATTTGACTGTAATTTTTTTGATGATAGAGAACTATTTAATAACACAATCTCCTTTTGCGTCTTGTCCTCTGTTGCCCTCTAAAATAACCTTGAGCCGCCACCTCTTTCTCACAGACAAAGCCATGAATATTCATGCAGACAACCCAGCATTACTGCAAGGATCCACATAAGCAAAGGCCACATCATTAGCAGATCCATTATCATCCTTCCCTCTCAGATATCCTTATGCAACTCTCTAACAGAGACATACATCAAAGATAATCTTTTTCCCTGTCACTGCCACCGAGGAGGAGCAAAGGACAAAAACAATGTGAAATAATGAGCTTGTTAAGTGAAGGATTGTGGCCCTATGTTCTGGAAGAACTTGTTAAATGCCTGTTTTTAAACTAGTGAAGGGCCAGGAGGGTGCTAAAAGCCAGACAAGGCGTGTCCTTCTCCAGCCTACAATTCAGACTAGTGATGCTGCGCCACTATAAACCTTTCATTAGTCATTCAGCACACTAAGGCACTGTGACCCCAACCAGCTGCACTCCTCTCTCTCCCAACAAACCACCCACACCTGCACTCTGCACACACGCTCCTCCTCCACTTGACTCTGTGTGGGAATACAAGGCTTTGGTATGCTGGAAAAACTGTTGAGAATGGTGGTATTAGGCTTTGAGCTCTGGTCCATTGATGTTTTAACTTGTTGTGGTAAGAGATAAAACGATGTTTTAAAATCCTCCAGGACTGGGCCAGAGAGAGCAGCTGCTTGGGGGGAGGAGGAGGTGATGGGTGAGCAATCAGTGAAGCGAGATTAAAGATGTCCTCGCAGAGACTCTCTAAAGACCAAACACAGACCATCTAGAATTTGTGTGCCTTGTCATCTGAAGATTAGCTTGTGAGCGGAAGCCACACAAAGCACAGGTTTGGCAAAAAATGAATCAGTAACAGATTTCTAATCCAACCCATGACAGCATACTGTAAATGAAGAAAAAAATGACACAAACACAAACACACACACACACACACACTTGACACACACACTTTTCCTCTAGCTTAGTGATACAAACCACATTCTCTTTTAATGACAAAAACTAAAAACTCTTCAATATGAGACCTAAAGGAGGACTTGATTACACAGAAGCTTAGCCTGTCTGAAATAGTAATTTGAAACTATATTATCATTGTCATTTAATGCCTTTATATAGAATTCATAGAAATGTGGTCGACAATGACACATCAGTGACATAAAGTGATTAGGTCCGAGAAAACTGAACAAGAAGCAAAGAGTATGTTTGTGTGGGAAGCAAACTACTAAATGTCAAGAACTGGTCTGAAGCTTTGACATATCTGACTTAAATATGAAATTAATTAATTAAATAAATAAATAAATAAATAAATAAATAAGAACTAGGCAAAAACCCCCCATATCATTTCACCTCATAAAACAATTTAAAATGAGGAAGTGCCAGAGAATCACTTTCTATTAGACTCATGAATCCATAGCCAGTCTCCTGGTCTGCATTTGTGGCTGTTTTTATTTTTTCTTTATATGTTTTTGTGGAAATCTGACTAGCTGGTGATTTTAGTTTTCATTGTTGAGCATTGCGTGGGTAGCATGGTAGTAGCATTTCAAACTCTCTTTCCTCCAATTTTAACCTTTGAAATATAAAGCCAGTCAAAATGTGGGACACTGTCTCAACATGTAAGTCAAGGGACAGAGGATAAAACATGTTTTACAGCGCCAAATAAAGTGGGAAACCAAGACACTATAAAAACAACATAGACTCAAATATTGTAGTTCATGGTCTGTGTCTAACCTGCCAAGCTAAAAAGACTCGACATGAAAGCAGTCAGACTAAAAACAATGACGATAAATTTCTACCTCTGACAGAAATAGAAGATTAATGTCATTATATACAGAAATATTGACTGAAGTGAAAAATTATCAAATAGGATATTTTCCATATTGCCCAGTTCTGGGTCCAGGTCTCAGAGGCAGCTGTCTGAGCAGAAACACGCAGACCTTTCTCTCCTCAGCTGGCTCTAAATCTTGTACAAGCCAACAGAGATGACATTCAGTGTCCCTGAAGCCACTATAGGCAGCTGAAGGTCAAATGGTGAGGGCACCCGCCTTCAACTGCTGCATGATCGACAAAGCTCCTCCTGTCAGTGGTGGGCCCACAGGAGGGTATACATAGACTTTACCTCCCTCCCCCCAAAAACAATAGAAAAAACCTCCAATCATGAACACAACACAATCGTGTTTAACATAATAAAGAAAGCCTTTGTTAAACAGACAACCCAGCATTGCTGCAAGGATTGAGACAATGCCACTGTTCTAGTGGTCTACCAATAATGGCACAAAATATATGTGTAGCGGTCTAAAAGAAAGTCTCAACAGATAAAAACATCAGAAGATGCCATTCTTTTGGATGAAAATATCTGTCAAGTTGCTTCTTGATGTCATGGTCCTTGGATAGTTGTTGTTGTTGTTATTGGTTTGTGGTTTTGAATTCTTTGGGAATTTGTTTGATTTTGAGTTTCTGTTTGGGTTTTTTTCTTGTTTTGGAGGTTTTCACTGACATGATTGTTAGATTTTTTTTTTTTAAATGTCTTTTTAGTATATTTGAGTTTTTTTTTCCTGTGATGTATTTGGGTCTCTGATTTCTGTTTTTTCTTTATTGTTACATTTATCCAGGGGTTATTATGGTTAGCCTCTGTTTTGTCTTTCTGTTTATGCCTTCATCCTCCACTGTTCCCTTATTTCTGTCCTATGTGTCTTAAGAGTGTGTGTTCGTGCATCTGTTTTCATTTTGATTTTTTTGATTTTTTTTCCTGTTTAGCTTTAATAGTTGGTTGTTTCTTGTTTCTTTTTTTTTTTTTTTTTTTTATGTTTTTATTTTTTTTTTTTTTTTTTAGGTTTTTTCAATGGTGCTGTAAAATTTGGGTTGTAAAAGTTTTTTAAACATTTATACTTGATCTGTGCAGTTGTTGATATTTAACATCTACAAAAAAAGTGTTTTGTTTTGTGGGGTTTTTTTTTCCCTGTTAGGGTCTGTTTAAATTGTGGTTTTATTTAAAACATAATAGTGACTTTTAGCTTTGTAGTTTACAATATTATAAATTTGAATTCAGGGGATTTTAATAATCTGTCATTTGGTTTGTAAAAGTTTGTAAAATGCAGCACATTTGTGAAAGAGTAGGTTTG
The DNA here is from genome assembly GCA_015108515.1 of Hemichromis elongatus. NCBI lineage: Eukaryota > Metazoa > Chordata > Actinopteri > Cichliformes > Cichlidae > Hemichromis > Hemichromis elongatus. The sequence goes on along the minus strand of VUQR01010423.1, from coordinate 3,986 downwards.
TATACGAGAAATAAACTTTTTTATTTTGTAGGGAAAAAAGTGATATGAAAATAGTTTTTCAATGTGTGAGGCTTAAATTGGTAAAAGTGGATCCCCACAAAAGTCCACATCTAGAAGAAAAAAATTATTTTCTTCCTTTTGTTTCTTAAATAAAGGGGCATACGTGTCTTTCTATTCAAGGTTATTTATATCACACACACAAAAAAAACAACAGTTTGAAATAATCCTCATTTGTCGTACAGCAGACTGTTATTGTCTCAAACTTTTTCTTCTCTTCCTCACCCCGCCGCCTGGTTCTGCTGGAGGTTTCCTCCTGTTTCAAAGGAGTTTTCCTTCTCACTGTTGCTGAGTGTTCATAGGACGTGCTCTGACTGATGGGGGTCTATCTTAAATATCATAGGGTTGTACATTAAGGCAGCACTTGTATTGGTCCTCCCGCTTTAAAGCCAGCACTCTGATTTGCTGCCCCTTACAAACAGTTCAAAACATCAGGTGTGTGGAACGTGTCTTCGCATCTTGTGCCTGAGACGATTACTCTCTGTGACATCACAAAGAGCCAGTGGAACAAAACCTGTCTGAAACGGTATGTTTTTTGGCCCAGGGGGTTACCTTAACATTCAATGACATCATCACTAAAATTTTTCCAACAGTTTTAATAGTTTCTACAGTTCTTAATAAATGTATTAGACCAACTAAAATAAAAAAGGGATTTAAAAAAAATCTGTCTAGAACTTGTTAAAAAACTCAAAAATATGTTGTTATTTATTAGGCAAATGGCAAAGTAAATTTACCTTTTATACTTACATTTGAGCCACTGGACATCTTTGAGAGGTCAAGAATTAATACAGCATAACATTCAAAAACTAGTTATTTTTAATTGTTCATAAATGCAAGTAAATGACTGTAATTTGGCATCTTGATCAAAACAACAATGATGTACTATTTTTCAGCTATAAATCGGCACTGTAAATCTGAAAATCCATGGATAACAACAATAAATGTAACAATACATTATCATATATCTGTTTTAGTTGTATTGACCATTACAGAAACATAACAATTATTTTTATAATTACCAATACTGTTAATTTAGGGCAGCTGTGGTATAAACTTTACACTGGGTGGGGGATTAATAAATTTCACAGAAATTAAGGAAAAAGCATAACAGTTCCCTTTAACAGTAACCAGCATGTTTGTTTGTGATCAAATATAAATATGAGTATTTCTTGTTACTGTTGAATGAGCTGCACATTATTCTGTTTCTTGTTTAGTGACGTATTGTGAATGGCTCTCACCCCGGCGTGTTCAGGCGCCCCCTGTGGGGAGTTCATATATTTCAGCTTCATCAGAACTGGACCATTGTTGTTGCTTAGTTCATTCCTCTTTCACTTGAGGTTTCATATATACGATGGATGTTTCTATTTTTCGTTCTGTATCCTGAAAGAGAATGAGCCAATTAAAAATGCACATTTTTCAGTCACTGATAGTTTTTGTTCCTCGTGTGTTGCACAAATGCTGCAAAACGACATTTTTATGTTTTAATTTTTTTAATTTATACATTTTCGTTATTTATCAGAATCGTGATATTTTCCATTATTTGCACAAATAGGAAAGTTTCATTCGTCTATAAGATGTGTGAATGGTTGTCCTCAAGGAGCAACTGTGGTTTTAATGCGGTTACAGCGAAGAAAATACAACAATATAAACTATTAGATTGAATATATTTAGGGGATGAAGCAGGATAAAGACTCCTGTGCGATTCACCGACTCCCAGCAGGTCCGCTTTCAGCACCCTGGTCAGCGCATCTTTTCCTGCCCACAGAAATGAAAACATTGCAGCATCGGGTCTATATCTTTTATTAACCTGCTCTGTAGACGCTTTAATGGGGTCAAACACTTTGCGTCTCATAGCGGATCCACGTCATGACGTTACTGCTTCAGCTGTGAACACCGGGATATGAAAGACGCACGCAAATCAGGACGGGGGCGGTTTTTGCTGTAGAGAAATGTGAAATATCCAGAAAACCGAAAATATCTGTCAGATACTTAAACCTCGGAGTCCAGGGGGCTGCAGCAGGTCTTTATTTCCTCTGACTCGAAGCCTGGCTGGACATCACCAGTGGGCCTGCCCGCCCGCCTCGCACTATGGACGGCATTGTCTGGCCTGCTTCACTTCAACACATCCATCACTGAGACTAAAACAGGACAGGTGCTGTGTCACGGAATGAAGACGCACCGAGGACGGTGGACTGATATTTCACGGTCGCACAGGAGGGAAAGAAGACGAAGGCGCGCATTGTGTGATGTGTTTTAATTTGTGTTAATGGATGGTGTAAAATGCAGGTCATATTTTCAAGACATGTAAACGATCCAGATGCAGAGCGATGGCGCTCAGGCCTGTCGGGTTATTTGTGTGGTTTTTCTGTCGGTGACGGTCAGAAGCTCCAACTTTCTTCGATAAGGGAACAGGGTTGCCGCTCCTCGTGTTCACGGCGGACCTTGATTTATTAGCCATACAATTAAGGCACGCGGTGAATGCCAAGAGAGGAATCAAACTGCACCATCCCCGCATCATTCACGGAGACAGAGGGCTGCGGAGACTGGAGGGAGCGCATCTGCTGCTTCTCCCATCATGCCATCGCTTTTGATCAAAAATGAACCACGAGTGCTGCTTTCTTTATCAAAGAAACCTAACACTTTAAACTACAGTTCATATTTTAACAACTAAATATGTTCAATATAATTTAATCTTATCTTCTATCGGTTTATAAGTTTTTTTAAGAACCTGCAACCACAAAATACTTAATAATATTCAGCCTGTCGGTGCTTTCCTATCAGCGAGGATTAATCAGTTTATTATGTCAGTGAAGTTCTCATATGTTTGTTTTACTGCGTTCAGGAGGAAAATAAACACAAACAGCATGACGCAAACTGGTATGAGCTTTGTATTTAGTATGTTAACGAGTATACCAGCTTCATCACTTGATAAGTTAACTGAAAACATTTTTAAAAACAACCAACCATATAATTAAATAATAAATTTGAATTACACTGTCCACGGTTTTTAATGTACCTATACTTTCAGTATTTATATTTCCGGGTACTTTCTTCTTCTACTGCACTAGCTTAAATAAAAACACAGAATTTTGTATTTCAAAACATTCATTCTTTTATCACAAATTTTACTTTTATTACCTAACGAAATACAACTCTACTAGTATGTTAGGCTGTAATATTATAGATGAAATCACCTAATAGTATATAAATATTATGAGTATTATGTAAAGATTACAATCCAGTAATATTACACATATGATTCAGTGATTTAGATTTTTGTATTCTACTCATGTAGGATTATAAAAGTGTACTTGCCTCATTAGAGCCTGAAATTTGTGCCTATTTTATGCACTGTATTTAGATCTGATTAAATATTGATTTCTTCTTCTTTTTGTTTTTGGGCTCTCTCATTAAAGAAAATCTTGCAAACACCTCTTTGCTGGAATGATCTTTATGGAGACATCAGATATGATATACAGCTGATATACTGTAAATAATGTATTTGCTGATTCAAATATGAACTTGCAAAGATCGGAGGTGTGGCTGAAGAGGAGAAGCTGGGAGTCTTTAGCCAATAAGCCTTCCCATGTGCAATCATCCTTTCTGGCTGTAATATTAACCATGACCTAAAAAATCACCTTTATGCTGTGTTAAATAAAACTGGTGCCTGAGGCCATAAACTCTTTAGGAAAGTGTTTACTGAGGTCACAGGTTCAATTAATAATTTTCCTATAGACTTTTATGTAACCTGACTTTTTAAAACTACACATGCTGCCCCCTGCTGGCCATTAGGATGGAAGGGTTGGGTCCCAAAACAGGGTTCTGTTTTGGGACCCATGCTGTTTTTGCTGTATCTCCTTCCCCTTGGCTCTATTCTGTCCTCTTTCAAAGACATTTCTTATCATTGCTATGCTGACGATATACAGCTT
>VUQR01010422.1:0-10983 GCA_015108515.1 Hemichromis elongatus | reverse complement strand
TTGAGTTTTTCCTTTCCAGTCACCTTTCTCTTTCACTCTGTGTTAATAGACCTCTCTGCATTGAATTGTACCTGCTACTAATCTCTGTCTCTCTTCCACAGCATGTCTTTATCCTGTTCTTTTCTTCTCTCACCCCAACCGGTCGCAGCAGATGGCCCCGCCCCTCCCTGAGCCTGGTTCTGCCGGAGGTTTCTTCCTGTTAAAAGGGAGTTTTTCCTTCCCACTGTCGCCAAAGTGCTTGCTCATAGGGGTCATATGATTGTTGGGTTTTCTCTGTATGTACTATTATACAATATAAAGCGCCTTGTGGAGACTGTTGTTGTGATCTGGCGCTATATAAATAAAATTGAATTGAATTGAAAAATTGAATTGAATTGAATGTGTATAGCTGATTTCACAACAGCAATACCAACTGTGTCAAAAACATAATGGTAATATTTCAGCATAAAAATGTAAAGCACTTTAACAACTGAGTCTGCTTAATAATAATTCAAGAAGCTACAAATACAGACTGTCACACTGTTTGGTATAAATATTCATGGTCCCCAGTGGAGCTCAGATTGTTCGAATGATGTCTTCATCTGTTGTCCAAATCAAATTAATTGAAGTGTTTGCTCAATAATAATATATAATATTCCATAAACAATGCTTTGTTTGAAAGTGATGTGGAAAGTGATGAGCTGGAGGGGGAAAAAATCACGTGGTTCTCATTTTTTATCCTTACTGTCTGCACTGTTAACATCACCCAAGCAAACTATCAGCACAAAAATAGGTGAGCAAGCGGTCGACCCCCGCCTGCAGCACAAAATACCCTAACAGAGACAGACATTTACCATCAAAACTATAAGAAACACTAGCTTCATGTGGAAAAGCGTCTACTCTTTCTGTTCTGAGTGGGTATGAATAGCAGAAATGCCACAAAATGTTTTAACAGGAAAATAACAGGGATTATACTGTCAAATTTAAAAGGCGCTGCTTGCTTTGTGGGAGTTTTGACACAGTCTCTAGATTTTTCAACAAGTTTTCAAGGTGTCACATGTCAGCTGTCATCCTCCACTGAAGAACGACGCTGAGGATGAAGCAAATCATTCTTTAAATGCACAAACGGACGCCATATTTGCCGCAGATTTACGGGCGAGGGGGCAGGCAGTGAACAGAGTCTGGTCTTCTGACAGCCTGGTGCGTGATTCTGTTTACCGTGTAATATTTATGTAAGTAAAATTTGAATTCGAGCCTTTTTTATTGTTAATGTTTGACCAAAGAGTGAAGTGTGATTTAGATCTTTTTCTTCTTCTGAACTGGGGCATACCAGTCCACAACCGGTCCACATAACACATGCAGTTGTATTGACAATGAACACACTCCGGCTGATAATCCATCGACTTCATTTCTATTTGACTTTTTGAAAAAGTGACAGTCGTACAGTAAATAGGGCTAAATGCACACATGCAGACATGCGTGCAAATGCACACACACTAATCTAATGGTGTTGATAGTGCAGCTAAGCTGCTGTCTATCGACTTGAGCGAATCTCATTATTGTCAGATTAAGCAGCTCTGGAGCAGTGTAGTCTGTGCCACTGTCAGGACTAAATGCAGTAAGAGTAAAGCCCCCAAATCCCATGGAAGCTTCCCTCATTAGATCAAGACAGACAGACAGAAGAAGAAGAAGAAGAGAGGCTGAGACAGGAAATTACTGAGAAGGGACAAAGTAACAGGTCATGTTTCATAGGTTTCGTGTCACGACTCTGCTTGAAACCACATAAAAGTATCCAAGGATGGTCAAAGTGACGCTGTTTAAGTTAGCTGATTACCGATTCCTTTTGCCAATTACACTGTGTGTGTTATAAAGTAAACTCTCTCATGGTTTTAACATGATTTTGTCGAGCGTCACTTTGAATTGCGCTGCTTTGTAGTGTGTGTTTGTTTTGCCGAGTGCTACAATTGACTTAGTGGCCTCTCTTCCAGTACAGACCTCAGGGCAGCTCTGTGATTACCATCCTGAACAGACAATGACACACAGGGACACATTTTTACACACACAAGCCAGAAATTAGGCTAACCCACCGTCAGACCACAGTTTCCACTCTGTTCACCCAAAAATGACCAAACGGCTGTCATTTGCAGGCAAATTTCCACACACGCGTACACAGACACACAAACACACACGTACACTGAATAGACTGGTTAAATTATGAACTGCCTCTAAATTGCGCACATTTAGAGACACACAGACACACATGCAGACAATGCACTGCCTGGGAACATGCTGCATTTGACAAACACGTGCAAACACAAGATACAGCTTCACACACATACAGTAAAAACCGTCCACAGTCAGCACCTGGAGGACATTTTAGTCACAGGGCGTCATTATGTCTTCACTCTGACTTCCTTCGTCACAAGAGCCACATGTTTGTCATTGAGCAAAAAAAGGGAGGGAAACTGGGGGAAAGGGTGAGGAAGAAGAGAGGATCTGCTGACTGGTAAAGTACAGAGTGAAGGAGGAGATAGAAGATGGAGGAGGGAGATAAACAAGACTAAACACAACAAGTTATCACCTAGAAAATGACCTGCATGTTGTTACAGCTATCCAGCACATACAAAGCACCAAAATAATTAAAAAAGTTACGTCCAGTTTTTTAAACCTATGTAAAGTGTCCATTGGGAAGTTAGGTAGACTGTAAGACCTGTGGCAAAGCTTAATTTATAACCAGGTCTTTTCCTTCCTGAACCATTAGTTATGTACAGTGGTGCCTTTAGTTTTCACATCTTCCCATCTGCAACCCAACCAAAAAATGCTAGCTCAATTCCGGTTACACCGTGGCACCACAGGAGACGTAGCCCAACCCCAGTCCTCGTTTGTGGCTTCACAGTCAAAGCTAATGGTTGTATTTGCTACATTAGCTATGAAACAGGCTAACACTAAGGATTTTTCTATCATTTTGAGTGAGAACATGCTAAATGATGTTCACAGCTCGCACAGACTGGTCTGCCCAACACCTTTGGCCAACTAGCGTAATAGAGCCCAGACGGTGTAGGGCTTTTAGGACCGATCCTGATACTGATGTACAGTGATTTAACATTTTATATGTTGATTCAATCTTTTAATAATATCACAGTTTTATTATAACGCTAACTAAAAAATATATACGTTATACATTCTGCAATGTGTGATGTACTAAGAAATTACCTAAAATGAACCGACCTTATTTAAAACAAATAATCACTTGTTATTGTTTACTAAACGAGTCTTTATACCTAAACATAAATTAGGGAAAGGACTTGTCCTGCCATTTATCTGCTAAGAGAAGTGGAGGAGGGAAAAGAGCAGGAATGCAAAACAAGGCCAGAAAATGTCAACACACACAAAAAATAGTGTTGAAATAAGGACAGAGACCGATAGAAGTAGGGGAGGAAAAATTTAACTCAAGGCTGCGTTGAGCTGAGTGAAAACAAGAAGAAGGGGGGGGGGGAGATAGAGGTGACAAATTCATCACAAGTGTGGCAGTGATCGAGGCCAGGAATGAACCAGCAGCGCCTTGGAAAACAGACTCAGAGCTGCAGGATTGAACACAGCAGCAACAACAAACAACGGCACCGCCTCGCGCTCCCTCCCTTCACCGCCCGATTTTTACATCCTCCTTTCTGCACGCTCAGTTATTCATCATGTGTCAATATCTCTTCTGTATGCCTCTCCCTCCGTGTTTCACTGTTGTTCTTTGACCCTTTATTATACCCCAACAGCGTGGGCTCGGACTATTATGGGATACCGTGATTGCTCACTGCATTTAGACTGTGAGAGGAGGAGAGGGGGAGGTGGAACAGAGAAATATGGGAGAGACAAAGATAGAGACAGATTATTAAAAAAAACGATATGAACTTTCACATAAAGCTAGTTAGCCTTGGGGCATCAGTAAAACAGAACAAGATGTGTGTGTGTCTGGCCTTCCAATGCAGCAGTAAATCTCCTCCTATATAACAAAAGGGCAAGGGCTAAAAACGAGAAGAGAGGAGAAGATAGGAGAGTGGTTTTGCCCTACTTTCACTTTGACCTCTATCTGCCTGTCTGTCTGTCCTTCTTCTCCCTATTGGCACCGCACACATTATGAGAAGCTCCTGAAGGCCTTTTGATACCTGGGACTGTCAGTGAGCTGTTTCCCCGGCGGCCATCCAGCCTCCCTGGGTATGACTCACAGTCTACACCACCACACCTCCTCCTCCCTTTTCTACCAAGGGTCCTCCATTCACCTATCATTCCCCACTCCAGCTGCCTCTTCCACTCTCTCTTCCCTTCGCCTGCTTCTTCTCACCTCAGCCTCTTCTCCCATTTCTAATCCTCTCCTTTCTCCCAGAACTGCCACGCTATCTCTCTCATCCTCCCCCTCCCCAACCCCACCCCATTTCTTATTCTCTGCTCTCACCATCATCCTCTTAGTCCATCCCGGCTGGCCTGTAAACTCCCATTTCCACTTCTCTCACAGCTGCTTCTCTGGCTCCCCTCTCTGTCATCCTCTTACTCGCTTTCCGGGCAGTGCCGCGTTATCTCCAGCTTTCAGGCTAGAAATTGGCTCTGGAAAACAGCCAGGACTTGGTTAAACGCCCCCACCCCCCACCCCATTGCCCCCCAACCAAACACACACATATAAACAAACAGATAAATACACACGTCCAATAAAGGAATAATGGACACAACAAGCAGATGGACACATGAAACCAAATATTAGCTGCTACACATCCCGTTCTCACGTTGTGCATGTGCTAATTGCTTTTTTCTTTGCATATCAGACTTCAGAGAGAGATAGACCAACACGGACTTTTAACTTCTAGATGTTGATGAATTTACCATCAGAAATGACAGCCTCGCTGTCATATTTTATCACCTTTTTACAATTAGCTTCAATTAGTTTTCAAGCAGCTTCAAGTAAAAATCTTATCAAAGGAGTCCTAAATGGGTTGATGGGTTCACTTGATGGGTATTTATTTAAAAATAAACTCTAAAAAACACAAGTGCTGTCAAAAATAATTGTTGGCAAAAAAAAGGGTAAAGTTGTAATCCTTACCAGTAATGCATGTTTCTTCTATTTTAGTTAAAAGCTATTTTTTGCTAACACTTGCAATCTTTTTAAATGCCAGAGGTCTTACAGCACTTTGCGTGGCAATGAAGAAAGCTAGCCAGCCCGTGACAGGTCCTTCGCAGGCCAGGGCAGGGACTAGCATGCAATCAATTTGAAAAATGTGATAAATTGTACAGAAAATATACACTCAAAGATTCCGCACACATGCTTTTTAGTTACACGTGACAGCGTTCAGCGGTCCCTTAACTATCAGAGCGTCAAATCCAGCAGAGGGGGACTCTTCAATCTCACTCCCAATTTAGCTCATAAACCAGGCTGACTGCACTGATTCAACAGTGGCTCTCTGATTCCCCCTTTTCACTATGTGCTGGTGTGTTTGTGAGTGTGTGCTACTTTGTGTCTCTGAATATTGTGAAGATCAACTACCCAGCAGTAAATTACTCCCTCGCTATACTCATGTAATCATCAAAGACATACAGGAGGTTGTGTGTGTGGGTACTGATTCATGTATCTGGTTCAAGTGTCAGATTATTACAATATTTTATAAATTTACCTGTAGTTAAGTCGGTGGTTAATCTTACCTCAAATCAACAGCATGTGAGCATCAACCCTCATGTGTAGATGAGGGTTTAATCAGCAAGTAGATAATGTTACTTTAGCATCATCTGGAAATATTAAAAAATATCTGACTTGGGAATCGAGAAGGGTTTTTTATATTCCTTCCTACAATTTACAACTTAACCCTCATCACCAGTGTATAGTTACTTTGTATTTTATGGGCTTAAATTAAGCTACTAAACAATTAAAAACTGCCTTTTAGCCACCAAGTTGCCACAAAGTAATTGTTAGAAAGTAAATCATATCCCTTTGGATATGAAACTCAGCTGATGCAGCTGAGGGTCTGGGGCCACAGCTGCATCAGCAAAAAGGAAGTTTTATTTCCTTAAAAGGAACGGACAGGTGTTGGATTATATAAGAGAAAAGTAAAGCATCAAGGAACAATATCTGATCTCACTATTTAAATACAAAAACAACCTTCTCAGCTGAAAAAAAACACAGTGTGTCTCAAAATAGCAACGTCCCGTTGTTAAAATTAATATGAAATGTGGGCGTGTGATTTTAGATGGCCCGCGAGAGAGAAAGCAAGAGAAATCCTAAGTTTAGGAGAGTCTGATGTGCAAGCTTGTGCATCCTTCTAAGAGTGTAAATGTCATGTTTCTAACAGAGAAGGCACAGGGAGAAAGTCTAACCCTGTGTGTGTGTGTGTGTGTGTGTGTGTGTGTGTGTGTGTATCTATTACACTTGACTACTGGTGCACACAGGGCTATTTCTGTCTGACTGCTGGGAACACAAATGGATAGATGAAGACTAAACGAGGGAAGGAAGGAGGGAAACAAGACGACACGATCAAATGAAAGGAGAAGGAGGAGAATGATGGCAGCAGATTAGACAAAAAGTTGAGATGAAAGCGTTCGCTGATGGATTGGCTCAATATTAATCTGCTATCGAAGCAGCTACATGTTGCATTTAAATATCAATACATCATTACCGCAATGATTTGGCAGTTTGCTTTTATTGTAGCAAAACAACACTGTTGACGCCATGAAGACATTTTGACTGATAGTGGTGTTTTGAAAAGCCATCGACAATGTAATACAAAGTGTTCATCAGAGATCCTCTGATCTGATCCTTCAGCCTAAAAATATCAGAAACTAAAAAGCTCAAATCAGCAAAAGCTCTGCGAATGAAAATGAGGTTAGAATGAGGGGTTCATAGTGTGACGTACACTGAGGTGGGGAAAAAAAGCAAAAGGTAAACAGGCAACAGACACTGACTGCAGAGACAAACATGGCTGAGAAAGTTTTTAGGTTCAATAAAGAGGATTTAAACTCAGAAGACTACTACAACAGCAGTTGTACTCACAGCTTTGTGAGGCTGTGATGTGTAGCAGAGATAACAAAATCACCACGTTTGGTTATGTTAGCATTTTAGCATTGCGCTAAACAAAAACTACAAGTGGCAGTGATTGGAGTGTTGTTTTTTCAGCTGACAAACCACTTTTAAAATCCTGACTTTATAGCAGCAGAACACTGGTAACGCTTGGTGACTAGGCTCATCACTCCCCGCAAAGTACGAAACTCAGGAGTGATGGGCGGATGCTGGGGTGGTGGGGCTCAGACAGACTGCCAATATGGGGATGTGACTTTGGTATGTGATGGGAGCAAGGTAGCAATTTGGGCAAGGTAGCTAGATCGAAGCTTTGTGGCAGGACATTGTGGCACTTTGTGGCCTTTGACTGCTTATTGTAAATTCATCTATTAAATGCTGATGTATTTCAGGCTTAATTAAAGAGAGTTTACCGGAACAAGGCAGTCCAACTATATTTGGTGATTGATTTTGACTTTTTTTTTTAATTTTCATTTTTTTATGTGTCTAAGAGAAGGACATCAGACACAATCAGGCAAAACAAAACTACTGTCGTCAGCTGCAGTCTGCTGATTTTATAGCTACTGGCTTGGCAAATAAAATATTTGTAGAGTAGAAAGCTTGTGAACAGTATTACTGAAGATTTATTTGCACAAGTAATGTGTACATTTGGTTAATTAATGAAAATAAAACGTCGTTGTCCTGAAGGAATGAATTTGTTCTCAATGCATGAAAAAGAATGAGGTGGCTTACATTCATTAATGTATATTACCTGGTTTGTCCTTGATGACATCATCCTTTTAAAATGGTGACATTGTCAATGAGGATATGACATGTTTCTAATATCAGGCACGAGAGAGAAAGCAAACTGTCTCATCTGCGGTTATAAAATTTTGACGACACACCCAGAACCCTCTATCTCTTGCTCGCTCACACACACACAAACACTCACATCCATTACAGAGCAAGGGGGATAGATTTACAATCACAGGAAGCCAATCCCACAGACACTGAACCACCAGCCCTCCCTGGTTTGAATCCGATCCAACAGGCAGAAGTCTAGGCCTCCATAATACCACTCTGTACTTTCACTGTCCTCATTTACACACACATTCAGGAGGGTAGTTTAAATGTCTTTTTCAACAGCTGCCGTGTCTCATTTTCTGCCCAAATTTAACCAAATAATAAGATATGGCTCCAGATGAACTATTATTTTGAAATGTTAAGCTGTTACCTGCCACATTTTTATCAGGCTTCTGCCAAAACAGCCACAGTGTAGTTGCATCTGGATAATTACTTTCACAGTTACACTTGAAAAACCCAAAAACAACATTAAGCACGGTGAAAAGTCAAGAATGGAGGATATCAGGTAGAGGATAGTCGTGTTAGGTGATGAGAACAGTGGGTCCACTGGGGCGTGTAATGACGTGATATAATGCAGTGTCAACAGCCGCTCCTTAATTCACTACTATAGATTAACCCTCAGAGAGAATTACACATAGAGTAAGATCGTTAAAGAGAAGGAAAAACAAGCAAAGGCTGGTGTTTCACCTTCAAAGTGAGAGCTGTTATAGTGCAGACAATTTTAGAATAAAAGAAGCACTCAAAAACATAAATATAGCTGAGAACACTTTTTAGATAACAAATTTCTTTCGTGTCACCAAATGCAAATGTATTCTGTTTATTAAAGAAGCTATAATCACTATTAACAGTTAGAGATTTGAAACAAACTTTCAATAACAAAAAATAACAAAATTTTGAAAATGTGATGCTGCTTGATTTCTTTCAGAGCTGACAGGGGCAGCATACACATTCATATCCCTACATGCAAGAAGAAGACAGATGCCCATAAGAACAGCAAATATTACACATGAATGATGGCAACTGTAAATCCTCAGGTCTCAGGATAATAGCTGTCAGGTCACAGATCTCAGAAATGCCAAGTGCATTATGTTTGATACATGAGTTTTTGATGTTTTTACATCATCCATCTGTTTTTTCTTCACAAAAAAATTTAAGCAACAAATTGATGGATATAGTAAATGTGATACAAATTAAAACATATATATGCAAATTAATATTTAATTTCTTTCTTTAGAATTTTTTTGGCAATGTTCAGAAGGAATAAATGACTAAGGTAATATAATGTAACTAACGGTGGGCTCCTCAGCAAGCATCCTTACATTTTAGTCTGAGTCCTGTCAACAAAATATAACAATATTTTAAATAAGAGGTCGATTTACCATGCCACTGATTTACAGTGGTTTTTAACAAAGGATGTTATTTTAAATTATGTGTCATGCTCAATATCCAGGTAAGTAAATGCCAAAAGGTTCATAGTTCAGTGGGCTAGGTTCAGTTATTGTGCAAATGTTTATAAAGTTGGTAAAACCTACAGTTAGCTGGGGCTGAAGAAGTCATTTGGATGAGTGACAAAGCGTTTCTCCCACTGAAAACGCTAAACCTTTTAAATACGTGGTTATTTTTTCAATATTAACATTATATGTAACCTTATTGACTGTAGTGTATGTATATATATATATATATATATATATATATATATATATATATATATATATATATATATATACATACACATATATATATATATATATAGCTGTTGAAAAAGACATTTATACTACTCACCTGAATATACACTACACTGCAAGCTTTTGAATGTAGCATCCAACAGCTAATGAACGAGATATTTTCGCTGGTAAAGTTGTTCTGTGCATACTGGATGTTGCTGCTACACTCAACTATTACTTTTTTGGATGACACTGGCTGGTTTGGGACTACAACAGTAGCATTTTGGCTGTTGCTGTTTATTTCATGCAAGAAGGAACAATATTTGAAAAAGGGCTCTGGGTTATCAGCTCATGTTATCTTAGTTAGCAAGCTCAATTTATAAACTGTACACATATTACTGCTATGTAACAAACTTCCAAAAAACCTGAATTTTGCTCAATAAAACTTCTTTATGTAGAAAGACATATTAGCTATGCTACAACAGACAGCCAGTAGCTACAGCATCCAGTTTCGGCACACAAGGCAGGCATACCACTACTTTATGCTTTAGCAAATTCAGTCTAATGTGTGATGAAAATTCACCACTTTACAGCTGTTATGTAGGCAAAAGCTATCAAATTAACAAGCTTTTTTGTAGTCATAATTTTTACCACTGTTTACATGGACAATGCATTGCATGGCCTGTCTCTGTCCTTGGTAGGTCGTGGTAACCTCAAGTGGTCATGTATGTAACTACGTTGTGGGTCTCGACATTTACATAGCAAGATTTGGTACAGAGGGTCGGGAATGCCAGAATGACAGACTTTCTCCATAGAATTTTAATAGCAGCAAAACCTGTGGAAACAGGCTTTTAAACTGATATGAGTTTCATTTAAAGACCATACTGAGATCTTTGAAACCAGGCACACAACCACATTCCTTCTTTTACCCCTTCCCTCTCTGAATTGCTAACATATTAAATGTCTCTTTGTATCCAGCCTATTCACATGCGCTAACCAATTGAAAGCCATGGACTAAGTCATTGAGTGAGTGTGCCCCTGCATGCAGTTTGTCCTAACAAAGTTGCCCGAGCATTTTGTTGTTGTTTTTTCTGTACAGTCAGTGAGACAATGTGACTTTATTAGTTTAGAAATTAGATGCACTTCATTAAACATAGTGTGTGTTAGAGAGTGTGTGTGAATGAGACAGGGAAGAAGCAGGAGAAAAAGAAAGAGAGCCTGTCAGGACTAATGTGGTGTGTGTGTGTGTGTGTGTGTGTGTGTGTGTGTGTGTGTGTGTGTGTGTGTGTGTGTGTGTGTGCGGGTGTGTGTGGTGATAACAAAAGGGTCATTTCCCTACTACACCCATGTATACGGCTCTTCCTTTTATGGTCCAGCGCACAACTATAGGCAAGTTCCTAAATGGCCTGGACTGAACATCCTGTAGTAGATAAGGGACCAGAACCGGTAGAT